>CACVCL010034764.1:12500-19156 GCA_902729485.2 Mus minutoides
CTGAGTAGTACTCCATTGTATAAATGTACCACATGTTCTGTATCCATTCCTCTGTTGAGGGACACCTGGGTTCTTTCCAGCTTCTGGCTATTATAAATAAGGCTGCTATGAACATAGTGGAGCATGTGTCCTTATTACAAGTTGGAACATCTTCTGGGTATATGCCCAGGAGTGGTATTGCTGGATCTTCCGGTAGTACTATGTCCAATTTTCTGAGGAACCACCAGACTGATTTCCAGAGTGGTTGTACCAGCTTGCAATCCCACCAGCAATGGACACATCATTTCTCCACATCCTCGCCAGCATCTGTTGTCATCTGAATTTTTTATCTTAGCTATTCTGACTGGTATGAGGTGGAATCTTAGGGTTGTTTTGATTTGCATTTCCCTGATGATTAAGGATGTTGAACATTTTTTCAGGTGCTTCTCAGCTATTCGGTATTCCTCAGTTTGAGAATTCCTTGTTTAGCTCTGTACCCCATTTTTTAAATAGGGTTATTTGAATTTCTGGAGTCCAGCTTCTTGAGTTCTTTGTATATATTGAATATTAGTCTCTTATTGGATTTAAGATTGGTAAGATCTTTTCCCAACCTGTTGGTGGCCTTTTTGTCTTATTGACAGTATCTTTTGCCTTACAGAAGCTTTGCAATTTTATGAGGTCCCATTTGTTCATTCTCAATCTTACAGCACAAGCCATTGCTGTTTTGTTCAGGAATTTTTTTCCCCTGTGCCTATATCTTCGAGGGTTCTCCCCACTTTCTCCTCTATAAGTTTCAGTGTTTCTGGTTTTATGTGGAGGTACTTGATCCACTTAGATTTGAGCTTTGTACTACAAGGAGATAAGAATGGATCAATTCACATTCTTCTATATGATAACTGCCAGTTGAGCCAGCACCATTTGTTGAAAATGCTGTCTTTTTCCACTGGATGGTTTTTGCTCCTTTGTCAAAGATCAAGTGACCATAGGTGTGTGGGTTCATTTCTGGGTCTTCAATTCTATTCCAGTGATCTGTCTGTCACGGTACCAGTAACATGCAGTTTTTTATCACAATTGCTCTGTAGTACAGCTTGAGGTCAGGCATGGTGATTCCAACAGAGGTTGTTTTATTGTTGAGAATAGTTTTTGTTTTTTTGTATTCCAGATGAATTTGCAAATTGCCCTTTCTAACTTGGTGAGATTTCCACATTTGACCTAGTGGTAATCCACAGCTCCATATAGCACTGGTGCTCTACTCCCGTTTCCTTCTCTGTGAGTTTCACCTGCAAAGAAGAACAACTGTACAGTCAGGGGAGGCAGAGGTCAAGGTGAGCTCAAGGGGCCTGGGTGGGGTTGGTTGAGCTGTCCTTACAGAGACTGGGAGAACTGGGGAGGGTTAGTGAGGACTGAGTGAGTCTGCGTGGACATTAGCGGTGGCATTCACTACTCTTACAAGAAGATGGATCATACAGGTCCAATTAAAGGCAAGAGGAAACAGTCAACTGATCTGTTCGAAGGAGCAGAGCGAATGGAATAAGAAACTAAAGTGAGACGCCAGAGGGAACCCAGAGAAAAAGTGAGTTCAGGAACTGGCCACCCACTCGGGCAGGGCGAGGTGGGAGCAGAGCTGAGATGTCTTGGAACCGGGCACTGGGTGGTAAGAGGAAGTCAGAGCCATTAGCAGCAATGGGAGTCATGGAGGGCAGTGAGTTTGTGGGGGTGGAGGGGACAGAGCTTAATTTTAGATGACTTTGAGGTGACAGTGGGACATTACAGTAGAAATGTCAAGTGTGCAATTGGAAACGGGTGACTGGCACTCATGCTGAGGGGTCGGAGTTGTCACTGACAGATGGGACGACTCATCTCAGGGTGGCATCATCCAGGTAGCAAGGAAGGCAACCTTCTGATGATGAGAAAGGTGGGGCAGAAGAAATGGAGGAACAAGAAGAGGGGGAGGAGGAGACAGAGGCAGGGGAAGAGAGGGAGAGGAGGGGAGAGGAGAAGAAGAGGGAGGAGGAAAAGGAAGACTAGAAAAGGGAAGAGAGGAGGGAGAAGATGAGGGAAGGATGCTCATGAGTAATGTCACAGAGACCAAAAGGCGGTAGAAGCAGCTGAGATACTTAGGCTCAGATGCCCACGAGAACAGAAAACCAAAACCAGGAGACAGACCCCGGGCTTTTAAGCATCAGGTTGCTATGGAGTTTTAAAGTACAGAAAACTTTCTTGTTTTGACATTTAAGGTAAGGACATTACAGGCACGCTAACAATGCTGAGTGGGGCGGGAGCCCCCCCCCCCAATGTGCCCACCGGGGTGGGAGGGGCCACCGCCCACACTACATTTGCGGTGTTGAGCTTCTACCTCCCGTGTTTCTGCCGCAGGAGACCACGGCATTTTCTCTAGAGCCTTCTGTTCTTGCTGTCTTCCTCCCAGCTTTCTCAAGTGCCTGATGGAATCCAGAACCAAGGGGAACAGGTGAGCGCCAGGCTGGAGCAGTGGCCACAAAAGGCCCATGATCTGTCTCTTGGGTGCCACTCAGTGTGGCCTGCCACGGCGCACAAGACATTGTCCACTGAGGGGGTTCCTCTCTCCCCACCCCCACCCCCCTTTGCCCATTTGCTTCCGTTTTGTATCTCTTGGAGGCCCGTCACCTCTCACAACACCTAGCATCTAGCCACAAGTCTTTGGGGAGTGTGGAAACCACAGGGGTCTTCAGGTTCCTTCCCTGAGGGTACCACTTCAGTTCTGTACTTTCTCTTTGCAGTGGTCGGTTCTGGTAATCCATGAGTGGAGTCTAAGCCTCCAGGAAGCAGGTATGTCATGTGGCTTTGTCTGGAGGTGGCTGGTTGCCTCCCAAAGCTAAGAGGCACAACTCTCACCAGAACCTACGGTGCTATGGCTCCCAGCCCTCCTCTGGCTTGGCATGGGTTTAAGCACGAGTTAAAAAGCAGGCCCATTTTCAATGTGGTTAACACATTTCCTTGACTGCTTCAAAGCACACGGGTGGGTTCCTTTCCATCTATACACATGGTTTTGTGTTCAAGCACTTGAGATGCTTGGCTGGGCCTTTGTGACTTCGGTTAGCAAACTGTTTCTCAGTAGCTAAGCCTTATAAATCAATATATCGGTATTCTAAATGACAAAAATCTCCTTTGCTGAACACCCAGGCATTGTTTACAGATATCAAGATCTCACAGATTTTTTTCAATGTGAAAGTTCAACCTGCCTTCACATTTATTGTGCATTTTAAATTGGAGTCACAGTGGATTTGTGGGAATGGTTGGGCTCAGAACTCCATACCCAGAGCACAGGCAGGCTGAGGAAGGCCTCTGAAGTCAGCCTTCCCCGACTAGCCCCCTCTCTACTCAGAAGCAAGCTATAGACCCCAGCATCACCCTCCAAAGGCAGGCCATAGGCACCAGCCTTCCTCTTTCCCCAGAGCAAAGCCTAAGGTCTGTCTCTCCCACTACTCGGAGACTTTTGTTTTGAAGGAACCCTGGCTCTAGCCAGGAAGGAGGATCACCACACTGAAGCCAAGGAGAATCTATGGACAGTCTTTCTGGGGCCCACCAGACTCCTTCCAGAATGTCATACCTCTCGTCTGATTACATCTCCACATGGCTGCCATCTTCCACCAGGTCTAAGTGTGAAAGCCTTCCTCGGTCTGGGTGTTTGCTCTTTCTGCTTATGAGAGCTGACCTCCTCAGGTAAAAGAGGCACGTGTCTGCCTCCCACAAATAAATATCCAAGATGTCACATGCCATGAACTTTATTTGCTGGTGGTATGTGTTTGATTGTGGGTGTGTGCCTGTGTGTGTGTGCACCATGTGAGAGGTACACATGGAATCCAGAGGACATGAAGAAGCCAGAGGACAACCTTTAGTCTCTTTAGAAATTCTCTACCTTGCTTATTTAGTCATGGTTTTGCTCTGGTCTTCAGCATGCCAGGTAGGCTAGTGTGCTGGCTACTCCATGTGTCCACCTGTCTGTCCCCTGCTTAGCTGGGGTTACAGATGCACATCACCCCCGCTCCTAGCCTTTTAATGTAGGTTCTGAGGTTTGAACCTGGATCCTTATGTTTGCACGACAGGCACTGAGCCATCTCCCCAGCCTCCGAGGGACACTTTAAGTGCCAAATACACAGATGTTCTCTGTGTATTGTGGGAATGTCTGTGATGCCGGGAATTTTCCTTCATTTATTCCAAACTTTCCTAGGCTGAGAGCCTCACCTACTAGACAACTCCAGGTGAAGGAAAGGAAGATCGGAGGTCTCAGCCCCTCTAGTTCCCAGAGAAAGAAATATCTGATTCCATCTGCACGCAAGCCTGATCACATGTGTGCCTTCAGATGGGGTTACACATTGTTAAAACAACAAAGCGTTCAGTGTGATTCCATTAATTTTCAGTTTAAAATAGGATCTCGTATTAGTCATTTGGCTGCTCTGCACCGGGCAGGCTGAGGGGACGGAGGGCACACAACACATCACACAACATGTCACACAACACATCACACAACATGTCACACAACACATCACACAACACATCACACAACACGTCACTGCTAAGAAGCCCAGTCCATGCTAGGCTCTTAACTCCATCACCTTGTGTGTTTGGGGGGGTGGGTGAGGGGAGTAAAGGGAGATGTGTGTCCAGTTCCCGGAAGTGTCCCTCACTGCCTGAGACAACAGCTTCAGTCAGTTCTCCGACGAGACCTCTTCCCCACAGCCTGGCCTTCTCCCTCCCACCTTCTGCATTCAGCTGCCTTTCTTGGTGCAAATCTTCATGGAGGGAGTGTTTCAAAGAACTCATGGCACGGAGTGTCCCAAGTTGGGCTTGGGCAGTGTGTATGGGAGCCATCTGGTAGGCCAATGTCAAGTCCAGACCAACTGCTCTCTAACCCAGCTGCTAGCCCCAGCTCTTGTCATTGTCAATTCTAAAGCCGTAGTGGCTCACAGAGGTGGGTGTGTCCCCCCATATCCAACTCCTTAGTGACTAGTTTGGGGGTCTCGGGTAACTTGCTTCCTGTTGTGAATGGCAGGTTCCCATATGTAAGGGGGACAATTTCTATTGAGCACTCAGCTGCCCAACACACTTCCTTAGGCCCCTCCCCGCTCTCCATTTCTCTTTTCAGGTAGACATAGGGGCATCAGCAGTTTGCACACCAGGTTGCTCTTCTGGGAGTGGGGGAGGGGGTCCAGGTGATGAGAGTCTGTGTCCTGCTTGCCCTGGTGGCTGCTAGTACCGTCAAGTCTCTCTGGAGCTCAGTTTCCAATCATGCGGAAAGTGAGGGGGGCCTTGAGACAGGAGGACCATCATCTCCTCGAGGCCTCGGCTGCTGTGGACTATGCGTCCGTGCAGCATCTTGCATCAGGGTGGGAGAGACAAGGTATGGTCACCTCTGACCTCAATAACAGACGTTTACGCTCCAGCGCCTCCAGCGAACAGGCGGCTTGACATTTTGTATGATGAGATTGTTCACTATTGAATGAATATACTGCTACTGCGGAATGAAAAAGGCCAAACTCTAGACAGGTCTCCCCCGTAACCTTCACAGGGTTGGCTCATGGGTGGGAAAGTGTGATGGCAGAGCCATTTGGGGGGAACCATCCAGCCCCATGTTTAATGTCCAATTCTAGGTATTAATGAGAATCCAAAGGATTTAAGATGCGTTAAGACCTGCTTATATAGATCATAGCACCTCATCCCAGTTTGTTCTCTGTTCTGTAACAGAAGACCCAGGGCTAGGCAATTCACGAGCAGCAAAGATCTATGTCAGCAGTCTTCAATCCCTTTGGGCATCAAATGGACCTTTCACAGAAAACACAGATATTTACATTATGACTTATACTAGCAAAATTGCAGTTATGAAGTTGTCTTAGTCAGGCTTTCTATTCCTGCACAAACATCATGACCAAGAAGCAGCTGGGGAGAAAGGGGTTTATTCAGCTTACATTTCCACATTGCTGTTCATCACTGAAGGAAGTCAGGACTGGAACTCAAGCAGGTCAGGGAGCAGGAGCTGATGCAGAAGCCATGGAGGGATGTTCTTTACTGGCTTGCTTTCCCTGGCTTGCTCAGCCTGCTCTCTTATAGAACCAAGACTACCAGGCCAGAGACGGCACCACCCACAAGGGGACCCCCCCCCATCACTAATTGAGAAAAATGCACCACAGCTGGATCTCATGGAGGCAGTTCCCCAGCGGAAGCTCCTTTCTCTGTGATAACTCCAGCCTGTGTCAAGTTGACACACAAAACCAGCCAGGACAGAAGTAGCAACAAAATAATTTTATGCTGGGGTGGGGGTGGGGATGGGGGTGAGGGTGGGAATCACCACAATTGCATTGAAGGTTCCAGCATTAGGAAGGTTGAGAACCACTGTGTGGCGTGCCTCCCTGCTTCCTCCGTCGACCAGCAAGAAAGACACGCCACCACTGGAATCTTCTCAGTCAGCTTTATTCTGGAGCACCTTGATAGTTGATTCCCAGGACCCTGGACAGCAGCAGAGCTGCTGCTTTTATACACTCCCAGGGAAGGGGGAGGGGTGTCATAGTGGTTGTTGATTGGTGCACCAAGCCATACCTCATTTGCATGTGGCCCATTCATTGGTGCCACAAGCCACAGCCATTAGCATATTTTCCCTGCATTGGTACTACAAGCGGTGCCTCATTAGCATATTTTCCCTT
>CACVCL010034765.1:0-19052 GCA_902729485.2 Mus minutoides
CTTGCCTGACAGGAGTCAGGCACAGAGTCTGAGGGAAGGATTGAGAGGTCTATCAATAAAGCCAGCCCCAGTGATGAGGAAGAAAGGAGGGTGCCTGGAACAGCGTGATGGGAGGGTCTGAGTTTGGCTGAGCTGGATGAAGAAGCCACTGGTGCCACTGAAGGAGATGGGCTGCCTGGGACTAGAGAAGAAACAGAGTGGGATCCACAGCAGGACGCCCACCCTTAAGTCCTCAACGTGTCTTTTATAAGCTAAAAGGTTATAAGGACTTAAGGCTGTCTTTTATATATACATATATATTTGAAATTCCAGCATGAGAGCTCTGAGGATGGTTTTGGAACTAAAACGGCTTCCACTTTAGTTTTGTACTTCGTGTACAAAGCCCACTGGGTCATTTTGCTCACTGGCATCTGCTCTGGCCCTCATATGACTGTCACTAGACTTTCCAGTTGTATACATACAGTACTGAGCATAGGGCAACACTAAATGTTTTCCAGACCCCACTAAGATGATCTTTAGCCACTATGTGAATCAATAACTTATTAAAACTTTAACGATGAGCGAGGAACCTTGTGAGTACAGTTAATATAATCTCTATAACAAACTCTCTGTTTGTAGTTCACACATAAGGGAGTCAATCAACAGTAAGCCTGAGCATCAGAAATGGGTGCACAATTGGAGCCACTATCCAAACTCAGGCCACTTAGTTTAAGAGACTATGCTTTTTAAATTTTTTCTTTCTTATTGAGAATTTTATATATGTGTAAAATTAAATATGACTATCTTTACCTCCATCATTTTCCCCCTCCAGTATAATCACTAGTCCATGAGCGTGTCTGTTGAGCTTTTGTTCTCATGAAAAGTCATACTGAAAAGCTGACTAAGTAAAACTGAAGCATATAGACAGCCCTGGATTAAAGGAGACAAAGTTTGTTATCAAAGCAAACTCACAGACTGAGGGCGGTGCTTGTTGCTGGCCCACTTTGCTCTTCCAAAGACTGCATTGCCTTTACTGAAGACCAGCTACATCGAATGGCACACTACATGAACATGATGAGTCATCCTGTGAAGGAACAGAACTATCTGCATTACAACCACTGTTTGGAAACTTCATCTTCTTTCTGATCTTGGCTGTCTGCTACATGCTCCCTGTGGAGCAAATATTTTAAAGCTACAGCTTTGTGTCCCACCAAAGGTGCTGAGGACTGAACACATGGACTCACACCTCACATGTGGGTAAGCTCTCCCATCTACCAACGAGCTTCAGGTTTATTTGAAAATAAACACTGCTGATATTGGATGATAACAAGGTTCAGAGGACCTTCTTGAGGTTTTCTAGGACCTTTTGTCCTCAAGGAATCCATTATAGGCTTCTACTTGCAGAAAAGGGAATGGCTGATTAGGATAAAACATATTCCCAAGGGAGAAGTTGGGCAGATAAGATGGAAAACAACTCTGCCATAAAGGACCAGGGCTCTCCCAGCTCACAGCCACCCATCATGGCTTATCTTAATGGGGCCCTGGGTAGAACTTAGATCCTTACACTTACTGGCAAGTAATTGGCCAACTGAGCCCTTCTCCCAACTCTGTGTTGTCTTTTCTATACATCCTCAAGATGCTATATACAAAAGAGAATTGAGACATTTTCTCTCCCTAAATCTGGTCCAAACTTTGAAGATACTGTTTCCTTTTCCAGTGTGTGTATCAGTCTGTGGTAGGGGTCAGGAGTGGACCTGCCTGACTTCCCATTTACAGTAATGCAGAGTACCTTCAATGACAAGTGACCCCATATACATCAATACCTTTCTCCATTGCTCCCACTTTACAGCTCAGTTGGACACTGCTCAACTGAGCTTCCCATATATTCTACCTCTACAACCCAGGATAAAGTAGTGGATGCTGTCTGGAACATTCTAACTCCACTGCAGAGGCCCAGAACAGAGTAAAAATCACTTGCGTGCACAATGTATCTGAGGCTTAAGCTGGAGAGTCACACCCTCAACATCTGCTTCTCAGGTCACCTCACAAACCAGGCTTTATTACTATGCCATCAAAGAAACAGGAGACACCAGATCTTGTGAAATGTTTAAATAACTTTAAACTTTATTAAGTAAAAATTGCATAAGCACTACCATAAGATAATGAATAGAAAAGTTAAATACAAACTATCACATGTAAAATAGATTATTGTATAACTGGCAGTTTCAACCCTAAATACTAATTCCCCAATTTTCCACAGTGGGAATATTAATCTAATGAGAAAAAAATCTCAATTTCATCATAATATAGGCCAAAACTTTTTAAGAAAAAAAATTTAAATTGAATAGAACTTTTCAAAAACAACAAAAACAATTCAATACAGCAATAGCTGGGGTTTGTGTTCAATGAGACCTGAGCTAGAAATGGACATTTGCCATTATATTTACTTTAAATCAACTTCCAAAACTAAGGCAGGTCTGGGAAAGAAGGAGTCTTTAAATGACCAATGGTGCTTTTCGTACTAGTCCTGGAGTCCAGTCAGTAGTTTGGCTGCAGTTTCACATCCTGTAAAGGTCCAGCAGAGTCCGGTGGGTCAGAACAGCACCAGTCTGTGCAACCCATCTTCATCTCTCATACTATTTTCAAGCTTTAAAAATATATATATAAAAACCTAAAAAAAAAAAAAAAAACCCACTATCCCCCGATTCAATTAACAGCATACAACTCTATCATTAGAGATGCTAGTGAAGAGCTTCTGCCTCTTCCTGCTGATGTCCTTCCTGATCTTCAACTGGAAATGGCACCGTGATGGGCATTCCTTTCAGAAATAGTTCAAACAAGGACTATAGGATTGGAAAATGACAATGGACAAGGTTTGCAAACGAGTAAAGGAAAACCGTCACTGGGGTAGGGCCAGGAAGAAAAAACCAAACAAAAACACAAAAAAGACAAACAACAACAACAACAACAGAAAAACAAAACAGAAACAGAAAAAAACAACAGACAACAAAATCAAAACCATAAACAAATAAAAAACAAACAACAAACTAAAAAACACAAACAAAAAACAAAAAAAAGAAAAAGAAACAAAAAACTAAACACAAACAAAAAACAACCAAAACCAGAAACACAAACAACACCAAAAGAACAAAAAACAAAACCCAAAACACAAACAAAAAACATAAAAGACAAACAAAAAGCATAAAACAAAAATACAAAAAAACCCAAAACACAAAAACAACAAACCAAAAAACACAAAAAGAGAAGACAAAATCAAAGACACAAACAAAAATGAAAAACAAAAAACAAAATCAGAAAACAAAAGAAACCAAACACACACACACACACACACACACACACAAAACGAAAGAAAGAAACAAACAAAAAAATTGATTGACTAAATCCAGCATTAAAACAGGATTTCTTGAGCACATGGTTTCCTGTGGGTTGGGCAGCAGCACTTTCTAAGCTTGCAATAGTTGCAGGCATCCTAGAGATGGCATTAGGGCAGCAGTCCCACATCCCAAGTTAGGACTATATTGAAGAGAGTGGGCTTCATCCAGTTGGGCAGCTCAGTACCTGTTTTAAATCTCTTCAACTCATCCTACTTGAGGTATTTTAGAAACAGCGATGGAAAAGAACAGGGATGGGGACCATAGCAACCAGGTGGATGTTGTTATAGTAAGTGACTGTGCAGGATTTCCCATACCATCCTCTTCCTGAAGTTGGGCATGTGCTCTTGAGAAAAGGTCACAGGCTGGTCCCTAGCGATGTAATCTGCATATTTACAGGTAAACACTCCACAGTCATTCCTATTCAGCTGCTGAGGAATCTCCCCTGGCGTCATACTGTACTGCTTCCACTCCAGAGGGTCCAGCTCAATGTTCCTGCGTGTCTTGCTCTCATTTTGTAAATACTGGAAGATGGTCTCACAGATTGACTTCCCCGTCCATCCCAAGGAATCGAGGTATACAATACTTCGTTTTCTTACATCGATTACCACCAGGCTCCAATGTACCCTCTGGTGAATAGGCACGAAGATGAGTTCTTTTTCAAAGAGGTTGATGTTTCGAGTCCATCTTTTCACAGAACTGTAACCGCTTTGCTTTAGCTTGGGGTAAAAGAAAGTGCTAAAGACATGAAGAGCCGGGTAACCTTTATTTTCACTTCTCTCAACCAGAAGGTTCATATAGAAATTGATGATGACATCATTGAGCCACTGACCGTTCTTCAGGGTCTGGATATCTCCTCTGGTGATTTGCAACTTGAATCTGCTACTTAGGATTTCCTCTTGGGGTCCTGGACCCAATGCATTCTCAATTTCCTTCTCCATGTCCTCTGTAATATCAAGGATTTGATCCATTTCTCTGTCCTTCTCTTGGTCTGTGAGAGGCTTTTTCTCGCCCGCAAGTACTGCCATCTTGCCGGGGAGTAAGCTATTGCCTCTGCCACTATCCAGGTTGATCTGAGCCTGTGTTCCTGGTAAGTCAGGCTCTGAGCTGTTCCCCCTTCTTCCTTCACCCTTTACACAACCTTTCTTCTCTGTAACAGATCTCTCCTCAGAACACCACTTCTCTCTCTCCTCTGGTGAAAGACATTCTTTTATAGCAACAACAGTAGATGGTTTTCTATCGCTCTGGGTTGGTTTTGATCCCTGACTGTCTCCTGCTATGATATTCCAGTTGTTTGTAAAGATTGAGTGAGGCCTGTGTGGGTCTGACCTCACATAGGGGTCGCACTGGTGTTGCAGCAACCTTCCGTGCTTTTCCTTTGGGGGGCTTTGCTCATTTTCCTCCATGATGGCATAGGGCCGCTTACGACCCTTGCCACCATCAGCAGGCTTCTTCACAGGTATAAACTTCTCTGGAGGACCTTCGGTAAACTCTAGGGGTTTTAGTTGTTTTGGTGTTTCTCCCTGGGGTATCTGTACCTCACCCTTGCTAGGCTGTTCTCTCGGAAGCTCTAGGTCTTGAGGCTCCTGAGGGGTCTTCTGAGACTTGCCGGGCTCTTTAAATACGATCCCTGTTCCATCCTGGCATTTCTTTTTTGGACCTTGTCCCAAGGATTCAGACGCAGTCTCTGTCCCACTGTCATCCTGGTATTTACGTTTTCCCCCTTTTCCTGAAGCTTCGGGCTTCATCTCCAGCCCAGGCTGTTTAGGTTCCCAGAAAGCAAGCCTAAGCCTTGCTCCGGGTGGGTATTCTTGGGTTGTTCACTTGATGACCGAAGAATCCCTTCCTCCAGTAGATGGTTGGTCCAAGGTGGCGAACCTATGAGGCCTTTATAAACAATTGGCTTTGCAGGTCAGGGTCAGTCAAAAAAATAGAGATAATTAAACTGTCAATATCTGAGACCAGTTGGTGAATAGTCAAAGGTGGACAGTTCACCAGGGGTCCGCTCTGGAAAACTCAGAGGAGTTCTAAGAATACTTCCTCAGAAGTATCCTTCTTGGGTGCCTAAAATTTGGAATTCGGACTAATCGTCCTTATTAGTTAATTACTAATATGACACCAGGCCTAAACCTAGCAGCTACCACATCGGAGGCAACCTCACGAATGAGGTTTAACTCAGAGGGTTGTCCCTAGACACAGCCTTCAAGATTCCATAGCTGAGTGTGATGTCACCTGAAAGAACACTAAGCAAAGTTTTGGGAGGGTGGAAGCCCTCCCCAACCCCAACCTTGTCCAGGGTTTCAAAGCACTTCCTTGCCCGAGTAGGAAGTTTGAATGTATTGATACATATCACAGTTCTTCAGCAGAACACAGGGTTATCTAAATGCTCTCAGTATAGTTTAGCTGTTCCTGACTAGTACATTTGCCTTTTAGGAAACTGTCCTATCATGGTCAATTATAGAAATTTAAGTCCCCTTCAAAATATCTTCTCACACACAATATGCTTGCTAATCACAAAGAATAAATAGAATTTTACAGTCATAAAACCTAGTAGTTAGTGTTGTGTGACAAAACTTGTTTCTCCTTTTCATAAGGAACCCAGGACAGACCAAAGTGCACATACCACCAAAGTCCTGCTTGGTGAACCGATAAGTTTTATTGGGGTTACATATAGGAATATAAGTGAGGGGTTACTTACAGGAGCAGAAATGACTCAAAGACAGCTGCATTGCCAGAGCCCACCCAGTATGGCTGACAGTTTACAATAGCTGGGAACCTGGAGAAACTGTACAGCCTGTAGATGGCTCCAAGGGATAGAGAATGTCCTTTCCAGGTGCCTCAGTTGGTCTAAACTTCTTCCAGACAGCCGGTATGAGGGTGGCTCTTTTGAGAGTCTTTTTTGCAGCTCAGCTTCCTTTCATCTGAGAGGGACTCTCAGCTTTTATTGCTCTCTGGCAGGCAAGGAGCCTAGTGAATTTGATCAGTTTCATGGACCATTTTGAGATCCTTTGAGTTGCCTTCCTGCCTGAGGGGCTTCCTCTCATAGCTAATGAAGGGTGGAATGGTTCAGTGTTTCCATATTGGAGGAAACTTGTGAAACTGGAACCAATTCACCAAGGATCAATCCCAAAGAGAATAAATAAAATCTCACCATTGTCAATAGGATCCACTGAGAAAGATACATCACTACTTCTGTTATAATCCTAGCAATAACACAAGCCCTGAACTCCTCCCTAGAAAACAGTAGGCAGAATTAAATTGTAGCTGTAGTTACAGAGAGGTAGGTGTTTTCTGTGGGTCCTGGAATCTGAACTCCAGCCACTATGATTAAACAGCAAGCACTTTACCCTCTGGTCCATTTCAGACACTCCCCCACCCCCCATCTTGAGCATCTCTTTGATCTACTCTCAAAAGTATGGAGATATTTTTACAAAAATGTGAGAAAAGAGTTGAGACACATATTGTTTCTTTTTTTTTTTCACTGAAAATATTAACAAAATGTGCACATTTATCTAATATCAATGTTTTACTGTAAGAAAAAAATGTACTTTTTTTCTGTAAGAAAAAAAAGCAAACTCACTCATTTATTATTGCAGGCTATGTCTTAGAATCTGAGAATAAATCAGCCCTCATATTCATATACCAAACTATGTCCATAAGGGTCATACATAAAAATGAGAGGAAGAGACAGTCCTGAATTCATCCATAACAATTGTGCTTTACTCCATCATTGTTCTGATGCATAGGTCTCTAGGACATTCCTATCAGTTCAGCACTACAGCTCTGTTACTTGAACTAATTTGCTATAGTAGTAAAATCCACACACTAGACCAGCCCCCTTCCCTGCTGTCACACTGCAGTAATGAAAAGAACTCTATGATTTCAACTGTGTGCATCTTACTCCCACCACAATCTCTTATCTTGCCACCTCATATTGTATAATCTCCAAAAACTCTAGTGGACAACTTACAAAGTTTATGTATAATTTTTATTTTAAAAGAAACTGAAAGGCCTGGTGAGATGGCTCAGTGCTCTTCCAAAGGTACTGAGTTCAAATTCCAGCAACCACGTGGTGACTCACAACTACCCGTAATGAGATCTGATGCCCTCTTCTGTTGAGTCTGAAGTCAGCTACAGTGTACTTATGTGTAATAATAAACAAACAAACAAATAAATAAATATATGTTTTTTTTTCAAAAACTGAAAGATAGTTCTTATGATCAATACTTTGCAGATGGAAAAAACAGAGAATCTGCATGACTATTATAAGATAGAGACCCCTCTACCTCCAAAACCTCACATTTTCCTGCAAATTTGTTTAACATCCTTTTTGGAAATATAAAGTATGATGCAGTGAAAAGCCATGCCACATTTATTTTCATCTCTTGCCTCTCTTCCACCACAAAGCCACAATGCGATCTGTAGAACATGTTCCTGAGATGGCTATTCTTCGTTGTCAACTTGACTATATCTAAATTTAACTTAGACCAAGTGGCTGGGTACACCTGTGAGGGGTTTTTCTTAATTAACACATTTGAAGTGGGAAGACCCACCCTAGACATGGATCTTTTTGAGGTGGGAAGATACACCTTAATCTGGGCCACACCTTCTGCTGGCAGCCTATATAAAGACATGGAAAAGGGAAGAATGCTCTTTACCTGCTTGCCCTTGCTCTCATGGGCAAGCTCATTCACTCACTGTCATTACAGAGTACTTCTTTGGGATTCAGCAGGTACTGAAGACCAGTTGAGACATCAAGTCTTCTGGACTGAAAAACTGCTGATTCTTGTACATTCTAATGGCAGACATAGCCAGTGTCAGACTAACTGAACCACAGCCTGGAAGGCAGTCTAATAACACACCCCTCTCTCCATGTATATGCATATGTATATGTATGTCCATATATAAGAATATACTTACATATATTCACTATATCAGCTCTGTTCCTCTAGAGAACCATAACTAATACAATACCCATATGTCAGAGAAAGAAGTGTACTAGTCAATATTCTATACAGTACTCAAGTCAAAGCAAAGAGTTTAAAAACTAAATATTAGGTCAGAAAGATGCGTGCCTAACATACTCAGTCATTATTGAAGACATAATACATCTTTCTCAGTGGACCTTTTTCTCCAAATGAGATGGGTATACTTTATTACTTTAGATGACACAGAATATTTTGTCACATTCCATATTTCCCAGAACTAAAAGTTTTTCCATGGCTGAGGATCTAGCAATATCACAAAATTTCAATCAACAAATCTTGTTAGTCTGGAAAGATAACTTCGTTGGGAAAGGGTTTACCTAGCAAAGGAGGAGAACCTGTATTCAATACCCGCTGCCAGATTGGTGGAGTATGCTTGTAATTTTTCTACTGAAGAGATAGAGATAGAGATAGAGATAGAGATAGAGATAGAGATAGAGATAGAGATAGAGAGAGATAGGAGGCCTGCTGAGACTAAGTTGCCTGCTAGCTTAGTTTACTTGGGGAGCTCAGTCCAATGAAAGATCCTGTCCCCAAAATCAAGGGAAACAGAAACTAAGAGATGACACCTAAGGTTGACTTCTGGCCTCCAAATGATTATGCACATAGACATGTACACGTTTACACATGTACACATACACAAACATGCACACACACACAATATATTGAACCTATATATTAAAGAATCTTATAAATGTGTTTAACTCATATCACTAAATACATTTTATACCTTATAATCTACATTATAACAACTAATTCATCATAAGGTCCTTCTTCATGATTACTAATGTTACACAAAATCCCTTTTTTCTTATGTATTAATACTACATATCTGAATTTATCATTCTTATATTTTCTAATGATAATTTATGAAAGTTATATTTTTAAGTTGTTAATAGTTCTATGTAATAAACATAAATATTCCACTAATATGACAAACTAGGCTTTTAACTTTAAAACACTAATTATGTTATACATTATATATATTTTTTTACATTTCTTTGCCCTTGTTGAATATAAGATTATAGAAAATGGTCATTACTTTTATACATGAGTGTAATTTTTTCTTATTTATTTTTAACTCATAATCATAAACTGAACTCTAAAATCCAGCTAGACACAGAGGACAAGAAGAACATGTGGAAACCAGTGAGAATGCAGAGATTGTGGGATATTGAGAGCAGACAGGGTGGAGAGTGCTCTCCTGGACTACTTCAGGCATGCTCTCAGGGTTAGATGTTTGCCAGTCCCACTGTACCATGGATTCAACTGATGTTCATGCCTTCTTTCACCTTCCTAGTGACCACACACCTGCCACCCAATCACTCAGTCTTGGCACTGCAGATGAAAACCTTGGAAGCATTTGTGTTTTGTCGAGCAGTTTCCATAGATATAAAACCATGACCAATGCTTCAGGAAAACATGCCCAGCATCAAATTTCTTCACATAGATAAAATTGCCACTTATGCATTTATAAAGTACCATTGTGGCATATGAAGATAACATTTTAGCATATGAATTCTGGAATAACTCTGTGATGAAAGGGAACCCTTATAAACAAATCTTTCAAACAAGGTGTGGATATTAGTCCCCCATCAGATTTAGGATCAGTAAAAATCCTTTCCCATCTGTTGGTGGCCTTTTTGTCTTATTGACAGTATCTTTTGCTTACAGAAGCTTTGCAATTTTATGAGGTCCCATTTGTTGATTTTTGATCTTACAGCACAAACCGGTGCTGCTCTGTTCAGGAAATTTTCTCCTGTGCCCATATCTTCGATGCTTTTCCCCACGTTCTCCTCTAAAAATTTCAGTGTCTCTGGTTTTATGTGGAGTTCTTTGATCCACTTAGACTTGAGCTTTGTACAAGGAGATGAGCCGAGACGAGAGGATCGACCATCCAGAGACTACCCCACCCGGGGATCCATCCCATAATCAGCCACCAAATGCAGACACTATAGCATATGCCAGCATGATTTTGTGGAAAGGACCCTGATATAGCTGTCTTTTGTGAGGCTATGACAGTGCCTGGCAAATACAGAAGTGAATTTTCACAGTCATCTATTGGATGGAACACAGGGCCCCACAATGGAGGAGCTAGAGAAAGTACCCAAGGAGCTGAAGGGGTCTGCAACCCAATAGGTGGAACAACAATATGAACTAACTAGTACCCCCAGAGCTCTTGACTCTAGCTGCATATGTAGCAGAAGAAGGCCTAGTTGGCCATCATTGGAAAGAGAGGCCCCTTGGTCTTACAAACTTTATATGCCCTAGTACAGGGGAATGCCAGAGCCAAGTAGTGGGACTGGGTGGGTAGAGGAGCAGGGCAGGAGGAGGGTATAGGGGACTTTCAGGATAGCATTTGAAATGTAAATGAAGAAAATATCTAATAAAAATTTGAAAAAAAATAAAAATAAAAAATAAGAAGACCTAATTCTAATTTTCCTCAAACTATTTCACAAAATAGAAACAGAAGGTACCCAATTCATTCTATGAAGCCACAATTACTCTGATACCTGAACCACACAAAGACCCAAAAAAGAAAGAGAACTTCAGACCAATTTCCCTTATGAATATCGATGCAAAAATACTCAATAAAATCCTCGCTAACCGAATCCAAGAACACATCAAAACGATCATCCATCATGATCAAGTAGGCTTCATCCCAAGGATGCAGGGAAGGTTTAATATATGGAAATCCATCAATGTGATACACTATAGAAACACACTCAAAGACAAAAACCACATGATCATCTCGTTAGATGCTGAGAAAACATTTGACAAAATCCAACACCCATTCATGATAAAAGTCTTGGAAAGAGCAGGAATTCAAGGCCCATACCTAAACATAATAAAAGCAATCTACAGCAAACCAGTAGCCAATATCAAACTAAATGGAGAGAAACTCGAAGCAATCCAACTAAAATCAGAGATTAGACAAGTATGGCCACTCTCTCTCTACCTATTCAAAATAGTACTGAAGTCCTAGCCAGAGCAATTAGGCAACAAATGGAGATGAGAGGGATACAAACTGGAAAGGAAGAAGTCAAAATATCACTATTTGCAGATGATATGATAGTATATATAAGTGACCCTAAAAATTACACCAGAGAACTCTTAAACCTGATAAACAGCTTCAGTGAAATAACTGGATATAAAATTAACTCAAACAAATCATTGGCCTTTCTCTACACAAAGGATAAACAGGCTGAGCAAGAAATTAGGGAAACAACACCCTTCACTATAGTCACAAATAATATAAAATACCTTGATGTGACTCTAAGAAAGTGAAAGATCTGTATGATAAGAAATTCAAGTCTCTGAAGAAAAAAATCAGATAAGATCTCAGAAGATGAAGAGATCTCCCATGCTCATGGATTGGCAGATTAATATAGTAAAAATGGCCATCTTGCCAAAAGCAATCAATACATTCAATGCAATCCCCATCAAAATTACAACTAAATTCCTCACAGAGTTAGATAAGGCAATTTGCAATAAATTCTAGGATAGCAAAAATCCTAGGATAGCAAAAACTATTCTCAACAATAAAAGAACCTCTGGTGGAATCACCATTCCTGACCTCAAGCTGTGCTACAGAGCAATTGTGATAAAAACTGCATGGTACTGGAACAGTGGCAGTCAGGTAGACCAATGGAATTGAATTGAAGACCCAGAAATGAACCCACTCACCTATGGTCACTTGATCTTTGACAGAGGAGCTAAAACCATCCATGGGAGCATTTTCAACAAATGGTGCTGGCTCAACTGGCAGTTAGAATGTAGAAGAATCTGAATTCATCCTCTCTTATCTCCTTGTGTAAAGCGCTCAGGTCTAAGTGGATCAAGGAACTCCACATAAAACCAGAGACACTGACACTTATAGAAGAGAAGGTGGGGAAGAGCCTCAAATATATATGGGCACAGGGGAAAAAATCCTGAACAGAACAGCAATGGCTTGTCCTGTAAGATCAAAAGTCGACAAATGGAACCTCATAAAATTGCAAAGCTTCTATAAGGTAAAGGACACTGTCAGTAAGACAAAACAGCAGCCAGCAGATTGGGAAAAGATATTTATCATTCCTAATTCTGATAGGGGGCTAATATTCAATATATATAAAGAACTCAAGAAGCTAGACTCCAGAAAAACAAATAACCCCATTAAAAATGGGGTACAGAGCACAACAAAGAATTCTCAACTGAGGAATATCGAAGGGCTGAGAAGCACCTAAAAAAAAAAAAAAAAAAAAAAAAAAAAAAAAAAAAAAAAAGAAAAGAAATGTTCAACATCCTTACTCATCAGGGAAATGTAAATCAAAACAACCCTGAGATTCCACCTCACTCTAGTCAGAATGGCTAAGATCAAAAACTCAGATGACAGCAGATGCTGGCGTTGATGTGGAGAAAGAGGAACACTCCTCCATTGTTGACAGGATTGCAAGCTGGTATAACCACTCTGGAAATCAGTTTGGCAGTTCGTCAGAAAATTGGATGTAGTACTACCAGAAGATCCAGAAATACCAATACCACTCTTGGGCATATACCCAGAAGATTCTCTTACATGTAATAAGGACACATGATCCACTATGTTCATAGCAGCCTTATTTATTGTAGCCAGAAGTTGGAAAGAACCCAGATGTCCCTCAACAGAGGAATGGATACAGAAAATGTGGTACATGTACACAATGGAGTACTACACAGCTATTAAAAACAATGAATTTATAAAATTCTTAGACAAGTAGAGGTATCTGGAGGATAGAATCCTTAGTGAGATAACCCAATCACAAAAGAACACACCTGATATACACTCACTGATAAGTGTATATTAGTCCAGAATCTCAGAATACCCAAGATACAATTTGCAAAACACATGAAACTAAAGAAGAAGGAAGACCGAAGTGTAAATACTTCGATCTTTCTTAGAAGTGGGAAGAAAATTCCCATGGAAGGAGTTACAGGGATAAAATTCAGAGCAGAGACTGATGGAATGACCATCCAGAGACTGCCCCAGCTGGGGATCCATCCCATAAAAAACAACTAAACCCAGACACTATTGTGAATGCCAACAAGAGCTTGCTGACAGGAGCCTGATATACCTGTCTCCTGAGAGGCTTTGCCAGTACCTGACAAATACAGAAATGGACACTTACAGCCATCCATTGTCAGAGAACAGGATCCCCAATGAAGGAGCAAGAGAAAGCAAGGAGCTGAAGGGGTTTGCAGCCCCATAAGGAGGAACAACAATATGAACTAACCAGAGCTCCCTGGGACTAAACCACCAATCAAAGAAAACACACGGTGGGACTCATGGCTCTAGCTGCATATGTAGCAGAGGATGGCCTAGTCAGTCATCAGTGGGAGAAGAGGCTCTTGGTCCTTTGACCTTTATATGCACCAGTATAGGAGAATGCCAGGGACAAGGAGCAGGAGTGATGTGATTTGGGGAGCAGGGGCACACAGGGAGGTGATAGGGGATTTTTGGAAGTGAAACTAGGAAAGAGGATAACATTTGAAATGTAAATAAAGAAAATATCTACTTTTAAAAGTCTCCTGTGATGCTATGCCAGTGCCTGGCAAACACTGAAATGGATGTTCACAGACAGCTATTGGATGGAATACAGGGTTCTTAATGGAGGAGCTAGAGAAAGTACCCAAAGGGCTGAAGGGGTCTCCAACCCTGTAGGTGGAACAACAATATGAACTAACCAGTATTCCCCAGAGCTCGTCCATCACTGGGAAGAGAGGCCCCTTGGTCATGCAAACTTTATATGTCCCAGTACAGGGGAACGCCAAGGCCAAGAAGTAGGAGTGGATAGCATTTGAAATGTAAATGAAGCAAATATCTAATAAAAATTGGGAAAAAGTAAATTAAAATGAAAGTTTAAAAAAAAGAGGAAAGTGGGAGAAAAAGAAAATTATGAAGCAGATAGCAGGTATATAGTTAAGGGACTAGTATTGTCATTCGTTTCCATTCAAGAAATATTCACTGCATGCCAACTGGTTGGATAAGATCTAACGTATTAGACATTACTTAGTTTAGAAGGTTACAGAACATGAGAAATATTTTCATTATCTAAAAGTGAGAATAATAGATTAGTGGAAAAGTTTAATGAAGCAAAATATCGAATACAATATGAAATCTTTTAGAAAACTATAGAAGTGTATATTAGATTGGAGAATAAATTAACAGTAAGATTGAAAGCAAACAAAATATTAAAAATAAGTTAAGAAATAAAATTAGGATGGCAAGTTTGCTCAGCAGGTGAAAGCAGTCTCTATCAAGCCTAAATATCTCAGTTTGATACCTTGAAAAGCAACTCCTGCAACTTGTCCTCTAACCACTGCATGCACATAAGGACACATATATATATATACACACAGTGACACATAAACAGTAAACAAACGTGTAATTTAAAGTTATTGTTAAAGTAATGTGATTAAATTGTCCTAGCTCTTATAGGACAGAAAGGTAGAAAACAATAACTTAGGCAATTACAGATCTGCACTCCATTTCTTGGCCCACAATTCTGCCTCCTTCCCTGGAGACCAGCACCCAGGCACCAATCCTATGCCTGCTAGGTCCCCCAGAAAGCCCAAAAGCCATGAAGTCTGTCCTGTTCCCTCTGCAATACATCTTCTGATCCACACCTCCACCTGCAATCCTGGATCTGCATTCCACTTCCTAGACACCAGCTCTGCCTGCTTCCCTAAGGGCCTGCTGCTACCCAGGATCATGAGAGGTCTATTGTCAATAGGGACTACCAGGACAGGCAACAGGAGAGACAACCAGATGGCTAAAGGCCAGTGCAAAAACATAATCAAGGAAAGTCGGGGCAATATGGGACCATTAGAGCCCAGCTCTACTATTATTTCTATCCCTAGATATGGCTGAAGAATAAGGCAATGACCATAAATCTCATCCAGAGGTCTTTAAAGAGGAAATAAATAAATCTGTTAAAGAAATATAGGAAAATACAATGAAACAGGTGAAGGAAATGAATAAAACTGACCTGAGAATGGAAATAGAAGCAATAAGGAAAACACAAATGAAGGCAAACCTGGAGATAAAAAACTAGGAAACAGAGGAGGGACTACAGACACAAGCATCACCAAGAGAACACAAGAGATGAAAGAGAGACTTTCAGCTGTAGAAGATATCATAGGAGAAATTACTTTAAGCAAAATGATACACAAACCTTTTCTTTTCTTTTCTTTTCTTTTCTTTTCTTTTCTTTTCTTTTCTTTTCTTTCCTTTCCTTTCCTTTCCTTTCCTTTCCTTTCCTTTCCTTTTCTTTTCTTGGTTTTCTTTTTTTTATTAGATATTTTCTTTATTTACATTTCAAATGCTATCCCGAAAGTTCCCTATATCCTCCCCCAACCCTCCTCCCTGACCCGCCTACTCCAACTTCCTGGCCCTGGCATTCCCCTATACTGGGGCATATAAAGTTTGTAAGACCAAGGGGCCTCTATTCCCAGTGATGGCCAACTAGGCCATCTTCTGCTACATATGCATCTAGAGATATGAGCTCTGGGGGTACTGTTTAGTTCATAGTTCATATTGTTGTTCCACCTAAAGGGTTGTAGACCCCTTCAACTCCTTGGATAATTTCTCTAGCTCCTCCATTGAGGGCCCTGTGTTCCATCCTATAGATGAATGTGAGCATCCCCATCTGTATTTGCAAGGCACTGGCATAGCCTCACTCGAGATAGTTATATCAGGGTCCTTTCAGCAAAATCTTGCTGGCATATGCAATAGTGTTTGGATTTGTTGGCTGATTATGGGATGGATCCCCGGGTGGGGTAGTCTCTGGATGGTCCATCCTTTCCTCTTAGCTTCAATCTTTGTCTCTGTAACTCCTTCAATGGGTGTTTTGTTCTCTATTCTAAGAAGGAATGAAGTATGCATACTTTGATTTCATTCTTCTTGATTTTCTTGTGTTTTGCAAGTGGTATCTTGAGTATTCGAAGTTTCTGGGCTAATATCAACTTATCAGTGAGTACATATCAAGTGAATTCTTTTGTGATTGGGTTCCCTCAGTAAGGATGATTTCCTCCAGATTTATCCATTTGCCCAAGAATTTCATAAATTCATTGTTTTTAATAGCTGAGTAGTACTACATTGTGTAACCGTACCACATTTTCTGTATCCATTCCTCTCTTGAGGGACATCTGGGTTCTTTCCAGCTTCTGGCTATTATAAATAAGGCTGCTATGAACATAGTGGAGCATGTGTTCTTATTACCAGTTGGAACATCTTCTGGGTATATGCCCAGTAGAGGTATGGCTGGATCTTTTGGTAGTACTATGTGCAATTTTCTGAGGAACCTCCAGACTGATTTCCAGAGTGGTTGTACAAGCTTGCAATCCCACCAGCAATGGAGGAGTGTTTCTCTTTCTCCACATCCTCGCCAGCATCTGCTGTCATCTCAGTTTTTGATCTTAGCCATTCTGACTGGAGTGAGGTGGAAACTCAAGGTTGTTTTGATTTACATTTCCTTGATGATTAAGGATGTTGAACATTTTTACAGGTACTTCTCTGCCTTTCAGTATTCCTCAGTTGAGAATCTTTGTTTAGCTCTGTACCCCATTTTTAATGGGGTTATTTGAATTTCTGGAGTCCAGCTTCTTGAGCTCTTTGTATATATTGGATATTAGTCCCCTATCAGATTTAGGATTGGTAAAAATCCTTTCCCAATCTGTTGGTGGCCTTTTTGTCTTATTGACAGTGTCTTTTGCCTTACAGAAGCTTTGCAATTTTATAAGGTCCCATTTGTCAGTTCTTGATCTTACACCACAAGCCATTGCTGTTCTGTTTAGAAATTTTTCCCCTGTGCCCATATCTTCGAGGGTTTTCCTCACTTTCTCCTCTATAAATTTCAGTGTCTCTGGTTTTATGTGGAGGTCTTTGATCCACTTAGACCTGAACTTTGTACAAGGAAAGAAGAATGGATCAATTTGCATTCTTCTGCATGATAACTGCCAGTTGTGCCAGCACCATTTGTTGAAAATGCTTCCATGGATGGTTTTAGCTCCTTTGTCAAAGATCAAATGACCATAGGTGTGTGGGTTCATTTCTGGGTCTTCAATTCTATTCCATTGATCTACCTGTCTGTTGCTGTACCAGTACCATGCAGTTTTTATCATAATTGCTCTGTAGTACAACTTGAGATCAGGCATGGTGATTCCACCAGAGGTTTTTTATTGTTGAGAATAATTTTTGCTATCCTAGGTTTTTTGTTATTCCAGATGAATTTGCAAATTGCCCTTTCTAACTCAGTGAAGAATTTAGTTGTAATTTTGATGGGGATTGCATTGAATCTGTAGATTGCTTTTGGCAGGATAGCCATTTTGACTATATTAATCCTGCCAATCCATAAGCATGGGACATCTTCCCATCTTCTGAGATCTTCAATTTCTTTCTTCAGAGACTTAAAGTTCTTATCATACAGGTCTTTCACTTCCTTAGTTAGATTCACACCAAGGTATTTTATATTGTTTGTGACTATTGTGAAGGGTGTTGTTTCCCTAATTTCTTTCTCAGCCTGTTTATCCTTTGTGTAGAGAAAGACCATTGATTTGTTTGAGTTAATTTTATATCCAGCTACTGCATTGAAGCTGTTTATCAAGTTTAGAAGTTCTCTGGTGGAATTTTTGGGGTCACTTATATATACTATCATATCATCTGCAAATAGTGATATTTTGACTTCTTCCTTTCCAATTTGAATCCCCTTGATCTCCTTTTGTTGTGGAATTGCTCTGGCTAAAACTTCAAGTACTGTATTGAATAGGTAGGGAGAAAGTGGTCAATCTTGTCTTGTCCCTGATTTTAGTGGGGTTGCTTTGCATTTCTCTCCATTTATTTTGATGTTGGCTATTGGTTTGCTCTAGATTGCTTTTATTATGTTTAGGTATGGGCCTTGAATTCCTGGTCTTTCCAAGACTTTTATCATGAATGGCTGTTGGATTTTGTCAAATGCTTTCTGGGCATGTAAGGAGATGATCATTTGGTTTTTGTCTTTGAGTTTGTTTATATAGTGGATTACATTGGTGTATTTCCATATATTAAACCATCCCTGCATCCCTGGGATGAAGCCTACTTGATCATGATGGATGATCGTTTTGATGTGTTCTTGGATTTGCTTTGCGAATATTTTATTGAGTATTTTTGCATCGATATTCATGAGAGAAATTGGTCTGAAGTTCTCTTTCTTTGTTGGATTTTTGTGTGGTTTAGGTACCAGAGTAATTGTGGCTTCATAGAATGAATTGGGTAGAGTACCTTCTGTTTCTAATTTGTGGAATACTTTGAGGAGAGTTGGAATTAGGTCTTCTTTGAAGGTCTGATAGAACTCAGCACTAAACCCATATGGTCCTGGGCTTTTTTTAGTTGGGAGACTATTGATAACTGCTTCTATTTCTTTAGAGGAAATGGGACTATTTAGATCGTTAATTTGATCCTGATTTAACTTTGGTACCTGGTATCTATTTAGGAAGTTATCCATTTCATCCAGGTTTTCCAGTTTTGTTGAGTATAACTTTTTGTAGTAGGATCTGGTGATGTTTTGGATTTCCTCAGGTTCTGTTGTTATGTCTCCTTTTTCATTTCTGATTTTGTTAATTAGATTACTGTCCCTGTGGCCTCTAGTGAGTCTGGCTAAGGGTTAATCTATCTTGTTGATTTTCTCCAAAAACCAGCTCCTGG
>CACVCL010034766.1:0-18946 GCA_902729485.2 Mus minutoides
CCTGGCTTTAGGGCCCGCAGGTGCCTCATTGGCCTTCAACTTGAGTTAGAAAGGCTACTTTTTGGTAGTTCCCTGAACCTCGGGACATTTGGGGATCTTAAGAAAAGGATAGATCTATCTGGTGATGGATCTATGATTTGGTTACCTGTCACAAGGGGTATATGACAGCCCGACCTAGAGTCTCCAAGGACAGCTTTCTGCAAAACAATCTTATTAAAGATGTGGCAAGCTACCATATTTACTGTCCTGTGCAGAGAACCAGGGAAAATCTAATAAAACAGAGACCAGATTATTTTGTAATCAAGAATGGTTTTGATGTTATCCTCAATCAAAACATGGCAAGTAGGAGTTCATTTTAATTTCAGTAGCACATTATAGCAGGCGTGTTTGGACAATCAGATTTAGAAAACAGTTCCCTTGACTTTTGACCTACTTTGTCCCCTTTTATAAATTACATTTAGCTCATAGATAAGGAAACTGACGTGTGTTTGGTTGAGATTTCATTTTGATTTATTTCCCCATTATTGGAAAACTAATTTTGTCACTTGTGATTAGATGCGATCTTCTTATCGAGACTGAGCTTGTCAACCTTAACAAATTTTCGGTTTTTTCAATTTTCTTCTGAATCAGTCAATGTTTCCAAGTTTTTCCCTCTTTGTTGTTTGTGGTCACTGAAAACAAAACTATGAGTACCCGAAGAACTCTGACGGTCTCTAGGTTGCCTGTGGATGACCTTTCACCTCCCAGAGATACGCTATGAAGCAATCCTGGAAGCAAAATGCAGCTGACTGAATACATGCCTACAGGACTGACTCAATGTCTCAGAAACCCAAACATGGACTGGACTGATGCTGGGGTAAGCCACTGTCATAGCCACAAACACACAACCACACACACACACACACACACACACACACTCACTCCACCATCCATTTGCAGCATCCTGCTTTTATATGCTCTTTACAAAAAAGCCACTGAATCTCAACAACATCCTTAAGAACATGCACTTAACTGCAAGAGGCTTAGCTGGAAGTCCTCCATGATAAAATATTACTATCCACCGAGGCTCGAATCCACAGGGCTGACCACTGTCAGAGTCCAATTCTGATTTGTTAATTCAATCCTTTGATGTGATGGTTTATATTTCAGTCCTCCCCACAAAGGCTGCCCTGGAACTCAAGATTCTTCCAAGCGCTGGGATTATAGGCATGTGCCACCATGCCTAGCCTAAGCCACCATATTTAAAGATGCCTGGTCTTTAGCTCTCACACAATAGGCCCTTGTCACTGCCTCTCAGTAGAATCATTAACAAAGTACAGAGAAACTTTTTTTTTTAATCACCTACTATAGAAGCCTTTTCAGAAATGGACAAGCCAGAATGGTCAAATTGTTAAGTACACTCGATAAAACTAAAACATATTGAAACTGTCCAGTCCTTTAAGCTTAGAGTTTGAGTGAACCCGAAACAACATAATAAGGATGCTGAGGTTGGAAAGAATGCTTATCATATACGGAGGTTTGCTGCCAACCCCTGTCCAGTCCTGGGACTCACAGACTAGGAGGAGAAAATGGATCTCATAGGTTCTCTTCTGACATCCTCATGTATGCTGGGCATGTGGTGTTTGTGAGACATGTGTAACACACACACACACACACACACACATGCACACACACACACACACACACACACACATAGAGTGAAAGACGAGAGAGCAATGATATTTAATAAAATCTTTTTTTTAAATAAAATATTTTTAAGTAAGGAAATTGAAGATTTGTGTGTGTGTGTGTGTGTGTGTGTGAGAGAGAGAGAGAGAGAGAGAGAGAGAGAGAGAGAGAGAGAGAGAGAGAGAACAGAACCCACTCTGTAGACTGGGCTGACATTGAACTCACAGAGATCCACCTTCCCCAGCTTCTCGAGTGCTGGGATTATAGATATGCCACCATTGCCCAGCTGAAGTTTTAGTCTTATAAGGAAAGTGCTATGAGACAACAAAACTAGCTTTGATTCTCATGGTTCTCTTCCTGCCTCTTTCTTCCAATAATGCCAAGCTTGCCTGTTCATCTCACACAAACGCTATTCTATAGAACGACCGAGCTATTGCCTGATTCTAGAATTGATAATAAGAATTAGCTCAATTATTTTCTCCTTTGTCTTTCAGTTCTATAAAAATGTTTAATGGCATTTATTTATTTACTTGTATGTGTGTATGTCTCACTGTCAAAAGACGTTTCTCTGGCCAATGCTGAAAGCTGGACTAGTCTAAGGGTGTCACCATAAATATTTAGAAGGCATTTTAATTAAATTTGTTCAGGGAAAACATTAGTAGATTTCCCCATAGGGCCTGTCTACCATCTCTCTAACCATAGGCTTTTGACCAAGTAAGTCTACCATATAAGGTATACATTTCCTCCTGTGAAGAGGGCATCAGATCTAATCCGGAAGGAGTTGGTTTCAACCCAGAGTAGTCATGCCACTACTGTACCACTGGGCGCATCTTGTCTGATAGGTCAATATCGTAGTACCCAGGGTCCACAGTTTGTCTAGTCTACTCTTTCTTATAAAGCTTTACGACGAACCACCTGCAGACACAGTCTGGTCTTCTGGCAACAGGTGGTGTGAGTGTGCGTGTGTGTGTGTGTGTGTGTGTGTGTGTGTGTGTGTGTGTGTGTAAGAGAGAGAGAGAGAGAGAGATACAGAGAGAGAGAGAGAGAGAGAGAGAGAGACAGAGATCTTTGCTGTCTCATCCATTTTGTCTCAGGCAGTGTGGAGAGAAATCCCCGTGTCTTGTGAAGAGTAGAAGACAAGGTGAGGTTCCTTTCCTCTCTGTTTCATTTCCCAAGTAAAAGGAAGTGTAGAAACGGAGAAAACCACCAGATGAGACAGTGAAAGACGCTCAGACAGTAGCACATTCTTTGGAAGTAATTTGCACTTCAGGGATTTAGAAAGTAGGACACTTTCCTTTTAAAAAGCAGTTTATACTGCTTTGGCGCACATCTCATTTGCCAAACAAACGATTATGTTACTATTTTAAGCACTGCATATTTAGTGCACGACTGTGCTCTCTCGGTGATACTTAATCACTCTGATTGAGTAGAAGAGTTTCAGGAAAGGAACTAACTAGAGCCGCTGAATACCCCACACACGGCCCGCCCGGCCCCATCTCCTCCTTAGGAGTCTGCGCAAGAAAAGCATCCGCGACAGAGACATTTTAGCTAATAACTTAAAAGACGGAAAAATATGTCCTAAGATCTGTTCTGTATCAAGTGGAAATCATAAACTGACAAATTTCATCTATTTAAGAGACGGCCCTGAATCTGGAAATTCGAGACTATTTCTCAACATCATCAAAACAAGGTCTCTGCTTGTCTGGGGCCACAGTTTTCAGACCTAACCCGTGAAATCACAGAAACTACTGTTTGATAACTCTGGGTTACACTGAAAAACTGGGCTCAGTGGGACAAGTAGCTTGCTTATCCGATGACTTTAGGCAAGAAACCTTCTATCAACCGCTATTTCTAATTTTTCTCAGAAATTGAGGCGACATAGGAAAAAGCTTTTCCGTTTCTTTGCTTAGTTTTCGGGATTGCGTTTTAATTACAATATTTCTTTTTTTTCTCTGTCCTTCTAAACTCTTCTGCACACAGCTCCCCGCTTTCCTTCATAATTGCGGCCTCTTTGGGAAAGCTTTTAAGGTCCAATAATGCAGCTTTTTCGGCTTGGCAGAACACTGCGGGGCTGACTAATCGTAGACAGTTCTTAACTAGAGAAGGAAAGCAGTTTTGAAAAAGTGGCGAGACTTAAATAGAAGTACAATTACTATTGGAATCCCATGTCGTTGAAAACATTTAGAGAAAAGAATTTTTTCCCACAAAACTGCTAAAAGTAAGAGAAATATATATGTTTTTTTTTTTTCTTTCTTTTAAAAGTGGAATGCTTTGCAATTTAAGAAATGCTGACAAAGACGTTTCAGGACTCATGCTCCAGGACTGGTTATTTTAGATTCTCATGGCGCCATCTAGTGATAGAGACAAGCAATAGCATCTGTATTTGATCCAAAGGCTTTCTGCTTCCGAGGCTGCTCTGTGGATTTTCTGCAGGGGTGAGTAGAATAAGCACCTCCACAGACTTCGCTAGTTCTGCTCTGGGATACTGAGAAAAAAAACTTATAATCTTGACATGGCTTTGGCCTTATTTGAATAAAAGGATACCGTTTTCAGCAAATATTTCAATTGTGCTTTTATCTTGAAATTCTTATTAATCTGGTACAATTTTCCTTTAACGTACATTTTGCACAATTTTTTTCCAATTAAAGTTAACATAAGGCTAGAATACACATTGAATTTAACCTTAAAAATTGAAACAGGAGACTGTGTTTCTGTGGAAATTTGTAAGATGTTAACGAAGTGTTTAAGACTACTGCATATTTTAATTAGAAAGGGCAGACTTTCTTAGGAAGAAAAAGGTTGGATGCTGGATGCTTTATGCAAGCAGTGTTTTTATTGGTGCAAAGGCATCATGTTAAAGAAGAAGCAGGAGGTTGGCTGTGAAAGGCAGAGAAGGCTGAAGGTGTGGGTCACTGACATCAGAAACCTCCCCTTTGGTTTCTAGTGTTGTAAATACCTTTTCTCAAAGAGCTGTAAAAAGACAATACTGGTACCTACTGATTTACTTGCGATTTAGAGAATAAATACTGTTTAAGAAGACTAAATGACGTGGAGGTAAAGGATGCCCTGGTTCCTTGGTGGAACCCGGCTCTGCCAAATCCAGTGTCAGACGAGGCAAGGTCTGAGCTGTGGAAACAGCCGAGGAAGGCATCTGAGGAGCAGCCTAGCTTCATCTACCGCAAAAATAGGGTGAATATTGTACATTCAAAGCTCTTTCCCAAAGATGCCATGAATGTGAAAGAAAACAGGGCAGGGTGAGTGAAATTTTAGGTCAGGCACTTGGACATTCATTAGTGATCTCCTGTTGAGATCAACTATGGCTGTTTTCCTGGTCAAAATTTAATTAGGTAGGAACACACACCACACACACGTGTATTAATATGTGTATAAAATCATATATATATGATGTGCATGGAGTTTTGTGAGTTCATAAAACAATCCACTAGAGAGAGAAATTTAAGCCCAACTTTTAAAAAATTCAGTTTAAACTCTTACAGTGTTTACAGTTTATAAAATCAAACATATGAAACTTGGCCAAAGTTTAGAAAATAAATTACACACACACACACACACACACACACACACACACACACACACACACACAAATATATATACATGTGTGTGTTAGCAATAAAAGTTCAGCTCCCTTTGAGAGCTTATAGAATTCCTAGTTGAAATAATTAGAGTAAATACTCCCTTGGAAAAGGGGGGGGGTTATGAATGATGAACATTCATCATTGGTTTTTTTCGGTTTTGTTTTTAAAGATTTATTTATTTATTTATTTATTTATTTAATGTATATGGGTACACTGTAGCTGTACAGATGGTTGTGAGCTATCATGTGATTGCTGGGAATTGAATTTAGGACCTCTGTTTGCTCCTGTCAACCTCGCTCACTCTGGCCCAAAGATTATTTATTATTATAAATGAGTACACTGTAGCTATCTTCAGATACACCAGAAGAGGATGTCAGATCTCATTATGGATGGTTGTGAGCCACCATGTGGTTGCTGGGATTTGAACTCAGGACCTTTGGATGAGCAGTCAGTACTCTTATCCGCTGAGCCATCTCTCCAGCCCAAATGTATTGTTAATGGTAAGGGTGAAATTCACCTATGGACAGACGCTTCAGAAACTCCAGACAGGTTTCTTTGTCATTTTAAACCTGGTGTTCAAAATTCATTTGCTAGAAGAATGTTTGCTTTCCAAAAAAATAACATTATAAGACTGAAACCTTTCAGGATGCATGACTAACTGGCAAAAAGACTTCAAGGTGACCACGACGACACTGATATACATCAGCCTGAGAATAGATTTTAAACTAGAGTAATTGAGTTCTTATGGAATGAGCCAGATGTTAAAAAGTGCAGAAAGAATATTCTGAGGATGCTTAAACCAGCTTTCCCTGGCTAACTGCTATACCAATGAGCAACATTTTTGGTCTCATCAAATCAGGCTTGTGTTTCTTTATTGGTAACGTACATAATGAATGAGTGGCTTCAGAGCCGAGTTTGTATTCGTCAAATCTTAACAACAGTGTCAGGGTAGAATGTGTCCTCATCGCTCCATGCTGCTCTCTACTGACACCTAAATGAGGGGACAGACACAGATTTCCACTCCCTAAAGGATGGAGAGATAGTCCTAGACCCACTCTTGACTCTTAACAACCTGGATGGACATAGGACCACAGTTTTGTTCCTTTCCTATTGTCATGTTTTGTCAAAGTCACACAGTGATTATCTAAAATCTTACTTGCTCAACTGTCTCCTTTCATTTTCTGGCCAGAAATAACAAGCATTTTTATGGACCTTACTCCCCTTCCTTATCCATTGGCATCTCCAGGTACCCAGCTTCTTCAACCTTATTCACATCTAAAATATATGAGGGGTTAAAGTAATAAAAATAACACACACACACACACACACACACACACACACACACACACACATATATATATATATATATATATATGCATATATCTACACATCCACATATACACCTACACATATACAAACATACACATATTCACACACACACACACACACACACACACACACACACACACACACACACACTATACATATGGACACACCCTGAATACACATTGCTAGACTATTCCCATGGGTCCTGAGGCCGCTCTTTGGCCTGTCCTTTTCTCTCTGCCCTCCTGTTTTCTCCATTTAATAATGAACATTGAGGATCTTAGTTATTCTTGCAGTAATAAGTATGAGTGTGTCTGATTCACGCCTTAGAACTCAGCATCAACTCCAGCACCATACCGAGAATGTTCTTTGTTATCATCAATGACATTCATTCCGCCGAGCAGATGGATGAGGTGGTGGTTTCTTACGCTATTAGATGCTAAGAGAAGTGCAGGGCAGGAGCTGGTAGTTAAAGAATCAGATTTCTCCTAATGCAGTACAAGCCTTTGATTCCACGCAGCACCGAGGAGAAGCTGTCTGCGGCCGGCCGTTCCAGAAGCAGCCCAACATCTGGCAGAACTCAGAAAACTGTCAGCGGCAGTTATGAGTGCCAAGCAATCTACAATCAGCCATCACCTGCTAATGAAGTGGAAATGACTCAAATGTTCTCAATCCACTGACTCTTGTGGGTTCTGTGGAACATCTAACTGAATCCTCAACACCATTAACTATTGCTTCTCCCTCAGAAAGTGTAACAGTCAAATTCTATCGTAGGCTCAGTTTCCACCTTATAAAAGACAATAAGCCTTTTATGACACATAGTCTCTTAGGTTTTGGGTTTTTTTTTAAATACAAAAATTAAATAATTTTTAGGCAAATACTTGGAACCAACCTTGTTTGCTGAGAATGGAATTCTACATCTGAACACTACAGTATTTAACAACGCAAACATTAATGTTGGAAATAAGTGATATTGGACCAAGTGTGGTAGTGGTGGTACGTAAAAGACAAGGGTTTCTATGTCTGAAAGGGAAGAGAAATGAAAAGAAAACGAAACTCACAGAGTTGCCACTAATAGTGTAGGACAATGCTTCTTGAAAAGCAACATTTAAGCGACAGAATTTTTATTATTATGAGAATAAGAAGCAGAGATCAAAAAGGGATTATCTAATTATTTGAGAGATCCAGCTTCTCATTGAGTTTGGCCCTGGAACCATCAGAATTCAGTTGAAACACATCAGAAACAACTGACTAGACTTGCAAGTTCTCACCCAACCTCTGACCCCTGACCACTGATTCAAGTTTTCTGGGGATGCAACCACATACTCTACCAATCCGTGTTTTGACAAGGCCTGCAGATCACTTGACATATATCCACATCTCTGAATATTAGTATTTCACGTCAAAATAAGAAAAATTGTAAATATTTTTCACTGGGCACATATAATTTGCTTCTGTTATTTTTTTTAAATTAGCAAATAATCCAATAATTTTATTACTTTATTTATTTTGTTATTTTTGGTGTAATTCGGATTTTCAAATGTGTACTTAGCCCTCAATGAAACTAATTTCTTTTGATTTCCTTACTCATTCATGTGGTCTTTAGACTTTATAGAAAAGTATTTGTATAAATCGTCATGTCTATAAAATAATATCTAATGATTTAGAATTATCTTATTAGCTTGGAATCTAATAATAGAATATTTACCTAGTGTGGGAAGGGCCCCAGGTTTAGTTTCCAGTATCATACAATTGTGCATTTGAAGGTTTTAAAGATGCAATTGTGACATTACTGACTGGGCAAATCCAGAAGACAAAAATATTCTGAAGATGTATCAGTGTCCCCTAGAGTAGTGACCATCTTAAAAGGCATTGCATAATTTACACCTAAGTCAAATGGATCCCTTGAAATTAATTCCTCTACTTTCTATTTTTTTCTTTCTCTCAAAACATAGCCTACTATATAGCCTAGGCTGGAATGCATTGCAAGCCCAGGCTGGCCTTGAACTTGTGATCTTCTTGCCCTAGCCTTCTGAACTATAGAATTTCAGACATGAGTCACCACTACCAATCCTTTTCTTTTTACATGTGCTAAAAATGACACAACAGTTATTGATGTGCTATGTTTATTAGACTTTACAAGCAGTGAAGCTCATTTATGGAGATGACATCGGATCCCTCACATAGAAATTCTAGTAAATTAGTTCTAGTGGTTCCACTAAAAACCATCTGGGTGCAGTGTTATCTGCCTTAATCCCAGCATTCAGGAGGCAGGTAGAGATTTCCAAGCCAGCTTAGTCTACACAGTGAGTTCTAGGACACCCAAAGCCAATAGTGAAACCCTGTCTCAAAACACTGAATAATTAAACAAATACAACAAAATAAATAAAAAATAAATCCCACCAACATGATTAGTGAAAAGCATTTGGAAGCCGGGCGTGGTGGTGCACACCTTTAATACCAGCACTCGGGAGGCAGAGGCAGGCGGATTTCTGAGTTCGAGGCCAGCCTGGTCTACAAAGTGAGTTCCAGGACAGCCAACGCTACACAGAGAAACCCTGTCTCGAAAAACAAAAAACAAAAAACAAACAAACAAAAAAAACCCCAGAAAAGCATTTGGAGTTTCATGTGTTGAAATATCTTACTGTATTATCATTAATCCTATAAAGTAAGTCAAACATTTAACATTGAGGCTGCTTTTCTATATGTTGATGTGGATAAAATATTTCTGAGTAGACAGGTTCAGAGGGAAACAAGGCTGTTGTTGCTTCAGGCAACATAGGGAGGATTTCTGCTTAGAAGGATGGACATTTTATATTGCATTTGTCAAGGCTTGTGGGATACTGATCTCTATATGACTGTATAAGTCTCATAATGGAGTGATTGAAGTCTATACTGCTGTGACAAGGAAGTTGAATGATGAAGAATATACATTATGAAAATATCACATGCCTCCATTCTCCTCCTCCTCATCGAGTTGAGCATCCTCAAAACCCCCATTGGTACTTTACAGTGCTATTAAACCTAAAGAGATCAACCTTCTAATTTTTTATACTTTAGTAAAAAACCAATAGAAGTGTTTAATAGAACGATTTCATGGAATGCCAACAATCTCTTGACATTTTTTTTTTAATGTCACGGTGTCAAACATCTTTCCCAGTTTTAGGTCATTCTAATTATAGATTCAGACACTGCCAAGGAAAAAGCACTGAACTTTAATATGACACAATATCCGTAAGGGAAAAACTGGACCAAGTCAGTGAAAGACCCCACATGGGGTAAAAAATGCCAAATTCTTGTATTTCACTTTCGAATATCTTGACAATTTTTGGATGCAGCTTAGCTTTCGATATTCTTGGTCCACAGTGACTGTTAACTTTATCAGAACAGTTTTCCTACATCAGGCATGACACTTTCCCTTCTAGAGGTTCACTGTGTACCTTGCTTGTTTTAAAGTCTTCTGTAGTTGTCTTTGAGGTTTCATGATTTCTTCTGTGTTACTGAACATTTAGAATGCAGTTACAACTGTTTTAAAGACTTTATCAAGTAACTCTATATTTGTGTGATCTCTGAGTCCATTTCTCCTGATTCAATGTGGCAGTTTTTGTGTGTAGGCCACAAATTTTACATCCTTGGGTGCTAGAAGATTGTATATTTCTGATGATGTTACTAAGCTGTATTCTGGGGTTCTGTTACTTGGATACCATAAAAAAAATCATTGAAACCTGTTTTTATGATTTTCTAGGAAAGTCCAGAGCAGCTATTTTACTAAATATACCCCCGGACCCCCATGTTTGGGGAGAGCCTGGCAACTCTTCCCAACTCTGCATAGGTGCTAAGGTTATTTCCATTTATTTTTTCCAGATTGGGGGTGTCCTCACAAATGCACATGCTCATTGGTGCTTACCTGAAGACCTGACGGGGAAACTGTGGATTTCGGAAATACTGTTTTGTATGACTCTCCGTTCTTTTCATAGTTTTTTTCTTTTCTAATCTCTATATTGAAAAATTTATCCCTTTGGCTTCCTGGGCTCTCAGCTCTACCTTTTCAACTGCGACCCTCTGGTCCCAGTTTCCCCTCCCTAGAAACTAGATAGTATGTCTGCTGGCTAGTTTTATGTTAACTCTATACAAGCTAGAGTTTTCTGAATGAAGGGAACCTCAACTGAAAAATGTCTCTATAAGATGTAGTTGTAGAGCATTTTCTTAGTGATTGATGAGCAAGCAGACTAGTAGCACGGTCCCCATGGTCTCTCCATCTCTTGTCTCCAGGTTCCTGAGCTGTTTGAGTTCCTGCTCTGACTTCCTTTGATGGTGAACAGTGCTGAGGAAGTGTAAGCTAATCAAACTCCTTCCTTCTGAAGTTGCTTTGGCTGTGGTGGCTCATCACAGCAATAGTAACGCTAACTAAGGAAGGAAGGTTGGGAGGTCATTGTACTCGGTGTTGTATTTTCCCCATCTCTTCCTCTTCTCTGTTGCACCCCTGTCCTGGACTGCTTATTGTCCAAAGTCCAAAAATCGTTCTTTTAATTTGTCCATTTTGAAGTAAATGCAATTGTTGCAGGTTATTGAGGCTGGAAGCAGATGCCTCTGAAAATGACCTGTAAGCGGAATCACAAGCTATGTCATCAATCAGCCAGTTAGCCTCACAAGTATTAATATTTTTATCATTTGTATATTTGTTTTGCTTGACAAGTATTCTAGTTTAGCTGTCCCTCCCTCATCTCTCTTTTCTCATTCTGGAGCTTGAGCCCAGGGCCTTATGCATGCTAAGCAAGCACTTTAGCATTGAGCTATGTCCATATCCAATCATCCTAGTTTGGATGAAAATTTGCTTGGCAATTCTATTTCTAGTATTTGTTTTTATTTATCCATTTTGCAGTGTCTTTTCTTTGTGTGTGTGTATGTGTGTGTGTGTATGTGTGTGTGTGTATATGTGTGTGTGTATGTGTGTGTGTATGTGTGTGTGTATGTGTATGTGTGTGTGTATGTGTATGTGTGTGTGTGTGTGTGTGTGTGTGTGTGTGTGTGTGTGTGTATGCACAAATGTGTGCATGGGTGAATATATGCCACATGTACCCTTGGAGGCCAGAAAAAGAGTTACAGGTCACTAGGAGCTTGCTACCTGACATTGGTGCTGGGAACTGAATTCAGAGCCTCTGAAAGAAAAGTATGGGCATACACACACAGATGCACATACAATACACAAATACAGAGAGGAGGGGAGGGGGAGGGGAGGGGAGGAAGAGAGAGAGGGAGAGAATCACACAGACAAACAGAGAAATACTGACAGAGTTAGAGAGACAGAGACAGAGAAAGAACTGTATGTGCTCTTAACCACTGAGCCACCTCTCCTGCTTCAACTCTAACATTTGCATGATATATATTAATGTTATCTATTAAAGCAGTTCACAAAATTTTTGGTTAAATTCTTTCTTAATTTAAATAAAGTAAGGATATATCAGATTCTTAGTTCTGTTCACCAGAATTCAATAATAACCCCGATGGTTACATTATGAAGTAGTACCCTCAAAGTATCCCCAAAGGAGTGAAGTTCTCAAAATGGCCTCTGGGGAGATCTTCATAAGATGTTGGGTGACTTTCTGAAGTCTCCACATAATCTCGGGACTGCTCACCCGTCATCTCCTTCCCCAGAACCACTTAGGTATTAGCTGAGAACATCAGAGGGCAGAGGCAGATTCTGTCAGAGTGTCTTCAGTGGTCCATGTGTTAAGATAGTGAGTCCATTCAGAACAGCCAGTGGCTAAGTTTCATGTCTGACAACATGCCATCAATGGATTTGCTTTCACAGTCTTCTCTGTCTCTGCATAGCACCTGCCCTACTTAAACACAGGTGAAGGAAACACTTCAGTGTATTTCCCCAAGGCTAGCACTCCACCAGGGGATGCTTCTGTATTTATTAGAAGGAATTGTCACATAAAAACATGCCCACTGAAACCCTGTGAAGTTTTGGGAAACCAAGTCCTTTGTGAGACTACACAAGGTTACCTACTGAGTTTATGTTAGTTTATTGGTTTTCCTAACTTGAGCACTTGATATGCACCAAACACCATTTTGTTTAATAGTCACATTTATTTATTTTTAATAGCCACTCACATTTATGAAAAAATAGTCACATTTATTTGATAGTCGCAAAAACTCAGCAAAGTAGGTACTTCTCTTTCCATCATACTGTTCAGATGAACATGGGACAATGTAAATAACACCCAGTTCCTAAGAAGTAGGCCAGAAACTTGAACCTTGACAGTTGCGTGATTTCTGACTATTAAATATATTTTTCTTTCACATGGTACTTGGTGAAAGAACAGCACAAAAACACCTGGAGTAATGGAATCAAGAACTTAGGACATAATTAGAGGTACAAAAACGAGGAAGGGGTGAAATAAATAAAGATGAAAGAGAAGACATTATTGCAGAGAGTATCCGACGGAGTATTCAAACAGCAGCCATTGTATTCAGAAGATACACGAGATTTAAATTGTATCTTGCCATTGTAATTGGATATGAAGTGCTCCCTACCTCTTCCCAAGGCCCATACATTAAAAGCTGGGTTCTCACTTCAGGTAGGATTCAATGTAAGGCTTTGGAGTAATGGCTGAATCTTTAGGACACTTCTTTCATTAAGAAAGTGATTTGATGGGTTTAAGATGAAACTAGATGACTGGAAGGTGGTGAGCTGTGGAAGGTGAGGTTGGTAGGAGGAGCTATTGTTGACGGAATTCTTTCCCCAAACCCTTTTATTCTTCCCTCTCTGCTTTCCAACTACCATGCAATGAGCTGCTTTGCTGTACCATGGTCCTGTCTCAGTGATACTCACACTACTCTGAGACCCAAAGCAATGGAGCTAGCTAATTATAATCATCGCTAGTCCATGGTATCAGTATAACCTCTGAAACCATGACCAAAACACAGATATCCCCCCTTTAAGCAGTTTCTATCAAAGATCTATTATAGCATCAAATCCCCACTAATATTTATGTGAGCATAATTAGCTGGAGGGAAGGATTTGTCCTTATTAGCATTTATGTGACTGGAGAGAGGGCAGTGTTTCTAAGCTCAAGATCAATAAATGCTGCCTGATGAATGGCTCATTGTAGAGTTGTGCCTACAAATGTAATTTTTTTTTGCCACAAAACTCACAGTGCCAAAACAGAACTTGCTCTTTGTTCCCTCCCTGGCCCCCACATCCTTTCTATTTTGTTGATCTTTGAAGACCGAGATGACACAAGTATCATCCAGGAAAAGAAACCTCAGTTATCAGCCATCCCTTGCCTCTGTTGGCTACCACACATTGCAATTGGTGCTATGGTTCGGGAGCACTAGCTTGGATGCCCCCTGAGATATGTAGTCTTGATGGAGTCACACATATTACAATCCACATGTGTCACTGAATACTTTCCATTCCAGATTGGACTTCTCTAGGAGTGTCATCTACTCTCTGATTCTCTGGTGTCTTTCCAGGAGTCGAAATTTTCTAACTTTCCCATAACACAACTGTAGGCTACACAGACCATGTGCCTTTTCTTGGGTGACATGAAAAACCCAGGCCTCTACTGCCACCCTGCCACCATACTTCCAGCATCCCTAGGCTGTACATACCCTAGGAGATAAAGCATCGCTGTCATTTTGGAACCACATAGACTTATTCAGAGTTCACCTAACCTACATTCCTCAGTCTAAGGTTCTTGTGGTCATTTTACATGTTAATTTTAAATTCACAATGACTCTATCTCTTCAGGTTATTATTTTCTAGAGGCAAACTGATACAGTCCCATTTAAAGGTGATGAAACTTTACCATCTTAACTTCTGTATTGGTGTCTGCCCATCTAGTTGGTACTTATTTTATATAGCTTCAGGATCTTGGCATATATGTACACACACACATTTCCTCTACCAATAGCATAGATTTGTTTTATCTTTTTAGCAATACGTTATTTTCGCAGATTCTTTTTAGTAAGTGCAAACTGCCTATAAATGCTGGTACTCCTTTATAGTTTGCATATATCCTGACACTGTATAATCGTTTTGCATCCTTCTCAACCATGAACAGTTTCTTGGTGAATGAAAAATAGCAATTTTATGCTAAATCCCTATTTTGTAAAAAATCGCCACCAGAGCAATGATAATTTCAAAATGTCAAGAACTGTTGTTCAGCATTAGCATGACCTACTTATTTCAGACAGTTCTCACTTTTGTAAGACTCTAGTATAACAATAGACTTGGGATGATCCTTAGGAATTCATGATAATTAGGTTTGCAGATGCCTTTAAATTTCATTTTTTTCTAAAGATTAAGCACACTGGGGGAATGAGTTAGATGCTGCCTGTCAGTTAGTTCAATTACACTGTAGAAAAAGCTTAATTTCAAATCACATATGCCATCTATCCATGGGCTTATTCAACTGTAAAAATACTCTCACATTTTGTGCTTTTAAAAAAGATTTATTTGGGTTGGAGAGATGGCACAGCAGTTAAGAGCACCAATTGCTCTTGCAGAGGTACTGAGTTCAATTCCCAGCAACTACATGGTGGCTCACAACCATTTGTAATGGGATCTAATGCCCTCTTTTGCTGTACCCTGAAGACAGCAACAGTGTACTCATATACATTAAATAAATAAATTTTTTAATAAATAAATTTTTAAAAAGATTTATCCTTTTAAAAAAGATTTATTTATTTGTTATATACACAGTGTTCTTCTTACATATATGCCTGCATGTCAGAAGACCTCATTACAGATGGTTGTGAACCACCATGTGGCTGCTGGGAATTGAACCCAGGACCTCTGGAAGAGCAGTCAGTACTCTAAACCTCTGAGCCATCTCTTCAGCCCCTTAGTCTTACATTTTGTAAAACAAGATTAAGTTGAAGATTGAATCCAATGAAATCAGTATTTGAAAAGAAGTAAAAATGTGACATGGTTTTCTAAAGAGAGCCCCAAATGCATGGGCGAACATTCACACTTCAAGATTTAGAACGTCTTTTACTACTCAGATGGTACCATATAGAAACCTAGCTTCAATTATCTTGAGCATTTGTGTTATCTTTGAGTTTCATCAGCGCTCTGCTTAGGAAATACTTTCTTTCTAAGTTTCTTCTTTCCCATGGGCTTCAAGTTTCTTATTTTCACTTTCAATCCAATATATTTTTTCCCCATTTTTTGAATGATAAAATCCAGTGTGGCCCATTTAAGTTATTGAAGCATAGAAATGAAAAGTTATTTCTGCCCCCAGGTTTTAGGCACTCTGGGGATAGTTGACTTACAAAATTGTTTTAAAGAGTCAAACATTGTTCAGGATATAACTATTCAAGAAAACCACCAGAGATAAATTCGTCAGTGGAAAGAAGCCATGGAATAAGTGAGCGGTAGATTGAAAGTTGGAAGAGGTCTAGGAAGTGGAGCCCCCAAACTAGTTTCCTACAAATAGCTTATGACTTGTCTGTCCCTGTCATGCACAGGAAAGGGTTAGTAACAGAAGGCTCTGTCAGTCTGCAGTTTCCTTTCCCCTCCCTTTCTCTTCTAGACAGGATTTCTCTGTGTAACCCTGGCAATCCTGGAACTCAGTTTGTAGATGAGGCTGGCCTTGAACTCACAGAGGTTTGCCTGTCTCTGCCTTCTGAGTGGTAGCTACTCCACTTCCAATAGATATTTTCTATATCCCCCCCCCCCACCTGCCTCCAATCTTTTGCCGTACCTCTGTTCTGTCAAAAGGAACACCAGGAAGAGTGGGGATGAAGGGTAGATCTCAGGATCTCTGTTTCCTCTACTGTGTCTCTTCGAAGGCCACACCGCCTGTGAAGGTCTGTGCTGGCACATAGCAGAGTTATCATTGCATTGATTTGTTCTGCTGCCTTGTCACTAATTATTGTCTTGCTCTGAAACTCTTAACAAGTGAGAACTTCCAAAGGAGCAACTGTCCTTACAAACTGCAGTTGTGATGATACCAAAAATCAACTAAGTTTACCCATATCAGAGAACGTGGATAGGGAAGTCAGTCCTGCCTCAGAGTAGACAAACTGCATGGCCATTACTGACTACTTGAAGGGGCATCAACTGATGAGCACAGCTCATAGGGTATCATTGAACCCTGATGGCACGCCACTGAATTCCCCTCAGTCCATCACTGCTCCTTGGACTCTTGGAACTGTTTCCTGGGACTTTGACATAGCATCCAGCCTAACTCATATTCTATGTAGACAGGTGGGAGAACTGGACCAAAGCTGTGGTGCCCATTGCACTGGCCATTACAATACTAACTGGGGATAGTTTTATGTAGAAAATGGTAGGATTATATTTTTAATGAAATGATATTAAAATATAATTCATATTTTAGAACTCTGGAAGTTTCAGAGACTTTGAAGTCAATTTTTTTTCTAGTTTGCCCCTGATATGTGCCTTACTTAGAAAAAAAAATCATAGGTTCACCCTGGTTTAAACAATAATTTATTGTGTTTCATGAGATAAAAAAAATTCCATTGTCCTTGAAATTTCATTTTTTCCCCACTATGAATTAAAACAAAGTTTTAAATTTCATGCTCTGCAGACTAAACTCTTCAGGTTTTGTTACATTTCCTCTGGTTTTATTTTATTTGGAAATGGAGAACAATCTGTCATCGTTGTCAGGATAATAGTCTTTCATACCCTGGAAAACTATTATTATGTTGATTTCTCTTGAGTTGACAGTATAATTCCCTCTGTGTAACTCTTTCCTTTCTGACTATTTAATCATCATGCTAGCTGCAGATTCCTTTCAAATCCCCTTTCTTTCTTAATATACACCCTAGAACAACATATTAAATAAATGTTTTTCATACATTAAATCAGTAATCAGAGCTTGTAGTTGAGAGTTCTACTGAACACCCTGGAAGGTTACATTCTGCTGTTTTTTTTCACCTGAAGAGATGCATTAATGTCCTGTGTTTCAAGTGTCTGTGAGTAAGTGCCTGAGGGAAGAAACACAAAAGCAGTATGCATGCATATCAGTTTTGCTAACCTTAAATATTTTTTTTCTGTTTTTCAAAAAGTAGAGTTGTTCTGGCTGAGGTTATGTGCACCTGTAATCCTGAGGTGAAGGCAGGAGGATCTGGAGTTCAAGGTCATCCTCTGCAATGAGGAGAGCTTGATGCTCATTTGAGATACATGATGTGCTGTATATCAAAAAGAGGAAAAAACAGCATAGATGTATCATTTTATCTCTGAGCTGGTGGAATCATGGAAAGAGAAGAAACTTAGTCTATTGCAAAAAATATTCAAGAAAGACCTAAGTTTGGACTTTATCTATTCTTTCTTCAACGGTAGGTAGGCTTTTAGCAATTTCTCTCTTCACAACTTAGCCTCTTTGCTAATAAACTAGACTTTTGAGTAAGTGTTATGCTTTTAAGATGAATATCACAACTCAACAGCCTGAACTTTTATGTAATGCCACAAAACCTTCAATTTCAAGAGAACTTAGGGTAGTCTTGGTAGCAAGGTTTTTTAGAAAGGATGCTGTCCCAGTAGTGCATCTGTTTGAGAACTCTTTGCTTCCGTGAGCATACTCATTCATTTGTGATCATCTAAGCAATTAGCTACTCAATCTATACACTGTGCTGTGACTGTCTCTGAAACAATCCTGAGCAAATCTTTCTATCCTCATGAGCTTCAGTTTCTACATCAAAAACAAAACCAGAGAGATAAAACAGAGAATATTAAGGCACTTTTTAAAACTTTGTGATTCTGGCATTTATTTAGAAGAGATCCTAAGAAACCACAGGAAGGGAATTAAAAAAAAAAGTTTGAGATTCAACTGAGATACAAATCAGTAATAATGAGAGTATAGATTTCGGGGTTGGATCTCATTTGGTGGAGTGCCTACCCTGTATAAATGAAGTCCTAAATTCAATCTCTAGTCTTAAGTTCAATTTGGTATGGTGGAATATTCAGGGATATAGTGAGTTTTAGGTTAGGCCAGCTTGAGTTACATAATACCCTGTCTCAAATACAAAAGCAAAAAATAAAGCATAGCTCACAAACAAAAGGTAAGCAGAGGATAACTCTCAAGAAAGAAAGATTATTTTTTTTCAACTTTTATTAGATATTTTCTTCATTTACATTTTAAGTGTTATCCAGAAAGTTCCCTATACCCTCCCCCCTCCCGGCCCTGCTCCCCTACCCATCCGCTCCCACTTCTTGGCCCTGGCGTTCCTCTGTATTGGGGCATATAAAGTCTGCATGACCAAGGGGCCTCTCTTCCCACTGATGGCCAACTAGGCCATCCTCTTCTATATATGCAGCTAGAGACATGAGCTCAGGGGGTACTAGTTAGTTCATGGTTATTCTTCCACCTAGAGGGTTG
>CACVCL010034767.1:0-18899 GCA_902729485.2 Mus minutoides
TCTCTCTCTCTCTCTCTCTCTCTCTCTCTCTCTCTCTCTCTCTCTCTCTTATCTTTACCTACTTCTTGCACTTGACTGATTGAGTCTTAGGGACTTTGTGCTACTTGCTGATATTCATTTTGTTGTTGTTGTTGTTTTGAGACAGGGTTTCTCTGTGTAGCCCTGGCTGTCCTGGAACTCACTCTGTAAACCAAGCTGGCCTAAAACTCAGAAATTTCCCTGCCTCTGCCTACCAAGTGCTGGGATTAAAGGCTTGTGCCACCACACCAGGCTCTTGATATTCTTGATATTCTTTATCTTCCTACAGGTATACATTCTTGCCTGATCCACTTACCATAATGCCATTTATCTCTTGCTGATCTAACCAGGAACTTATTAGCTGTTGGCATCACCAAGTCATTCTGGTACTAGCTTTGGTAACAAATTAATGTGACTCCATACTCCATATATCTCAACATCTAACTCTACCCCAAACACTGCCTTTCAGTGTCTACCTAGGGCTTGCTCATTTCGTTATACTTGATATTGCTCATTTAATAGTTACTTTATTTTTTGTCTGTTTTGTTTTTGGTGAGATGTGATATCTTGAATTATGAAACCCCACTTCAAAATTGACTGTTGCTCTACTCTTCTAGCTGTCATGTAGAAATCAGAGAATTTATTATTATTATTATTATTATTATTATTATTATTATTATTATTGAACCTTTTCTTATCCCTTGGGCTTTTTCTGTTTTTGTGTTCATCGGTTCTCACTTAGACACTAACAATAACTTTGATGCAGTGATTCAGTCCTATCTAAAGGCAGAATGGACTTCCAAATTAGAATAATTTAATGAAAGCTATTAAAGAACCTATTTAAACAAATATGGCTGTATTCAGGAAATTGCCCCTGCAGTACGGTTGATTTCTCCTGCCCAGGCTCCATCCTGTAGCAAGAGAGGAGTTAATACTATTCCAGAATACCGGAATAAAGTATAATGTCTATAGGGACCGGAGCAATGGTCTTTCATATAGGGTCACATGTAGTATACGCATGGCACATAGGAACCTGAACATAAATCACAGCCTTACCCCTTCCATCAAGTTTTCCATGAGGCAAACACACTGAAAGTCCAAGTGCCAAGGAGGTTTGGAGGTTGTTGATGAGGTTCAGATGCACTAGTTTCTGGGTTAGGCAAGAACTTCAGAGATATATAAGGTGAAATAAAACAGAAACAGCAGCCATTTCTATGCACGCTGAAGGAGAAAGGTATCAAAACATATCTATATTTCTTTTCTAATGTAAAAACATGACCTAAGAAATCCCTGAAAAAAATTTAGCTCTCCAAATTGTCACCTGTATAATTGATAACGCATGCTTCATACCTTAAAGCACACACTATTAACAGTTTCATTACATTAGTGTTAATGGCAGGGTTGCCCCCACTATAATGTCTCCAGTAAGCCACACATTTTCAAACCTGCATTTCCAAGAGTTTTACTTCTGCTAAGAATGATTCATCTGCTGTCATCTCTAATATACTTTCCTAGAGAGCTCATACTTTATAGCAATAAAGTAATAATGTATTAGTTGCTTGTCTCATTCTTTTGACAAGATACCTGGCAAAGACAAGATAAGGAAGGAAGGCTTCTCTGGGCTCTATAGTGCCATAGCCACATCACAGCACTTCTGTTCAGTCCAACTCCAGAAGTCCTAATAGTCCTTAACAGCCCAAAGACTCTTTAAATGTCCAAAGCTCAGCTGAGAAGTGACATAATTCCAACACAGAATGGTGCAGACTAAGCATTCCCTATCCACAATAGAGAGGTTGGGTAGAGCAAAGAAAAATTGGATCAAAGCAATATCCATACCCAGCAGGGAAAATACCAAATTCTGAAACTCCACATCACACATCTGGAATTCATGATAGAATCATCTGGGCTCCAAGGGACTTAAGTAGCCTTCTAGCTGAGCTGTCTGTAGCACATTTGACTTATGTGCTGTGTCAACCCCACCTGTTTCCCCAACACCATGGGTCTCCATGGCAACTTAGAAACATCTGAAAACAAAGTTTGCATGGACTCCAAAGGCTGCCATTCACTGTCTGGCTTCAGTGTCCTGGGTTAACCTCTCTATAATTACCTGTTCAGTGACAATGTTAGCTTAGTCTCTCGCATTTTTCATTAATTTGTATTTTCATGAGATGGAGTGTTGGGAGGGTAGTGTCTTGCAAACCACAAGCATTCTCTTCAACAAGCACTAAACTACTTAAAAATTATAGATGTTTTTTAATGTCTTCATTCTCCTTAATTTAAAGTGCATACATTTGCTCACCCACGGTTCTTTACAAAACCATATTTTTTTCTCTTCTTTTCACTCATTTTGTACCCACAACTGAAGATATGGATGAGAGCAGTAAGCTTAATACCATGATATTTTGGAAATTTTTCCATCAATAAAATTAATTCATTTGTTTTAAATTAAGGCTCACCCAAACTCTTAAGATATCAGCAGGATACACTAAGCCCCTGGCATGGATATCACACAAAGGGTTCGTAACCCAGGTTGGTATAGAGTCTTGTCCACGTCTCCACTGTCCACATTTTTGTAATCATAATATTCCATCATGATGGTTTAGTAAGCCCTGCTAACACCATTTTAAGGTGTTTTTTAGCTGAAAGGTTTCAATGTCTTTATAGTAATGTAGACTCCCCTGAGAGTGAATCTTAGTATCCTGCAGAGAGACTCCTTAAGCCAAAAATTTAAAAAAGAAAGAGAGAGAGAGAGAGAGAGAGAGAGAGAGAGAGAGAGAGAGAGAACAACTGACCTAATTTATAAGGCCACCTCCTTCCTGTTGTAAACAATAAAGGCAGCTAAAAATCATTACCAGACAAGCAGAGCTGGTGTGAATACTCTGAGACTAGCAGAGGTAGAAAGGACTTTGAAGGAACACTTCATCCTGCTGAGCTGGCTACAGGCCCAGCATTGTGCTCCAAGTTCCCAACTTTTGTGAGCTGTCACCACTGCTTGGTGGGGGGTGTTGTTGTTGTTTGTGGTGGTGGTGGTGGTAGTGGTTGGAAGGGGCTTTGGTGATACAGTCTTTGATTTATTTCTGCTCCTGTAAGTCGTTGAACTTTGGTGTTTCCTGATCTTGTTCTGCCCTGAGCTCCTTGTCTAGGGTAAGTAGACATATAGGTTGTTTCTACAAGAAACATCAGGCTTACAAGGGCAACACACTCACTTGTGGCACCATGCTTTCATTATTATTTGTGTAATTGTTTGCCTTGTTCCTGGAAAAAATATGTGTCGAAGTAGTTTAAAGGAAGAGAGTGTTTGGGCTCACACCTTGAGCTCCAAGTGCCTCAGGATTAGGGAGTTTCAATAGCAAAACTTTGAGGTAATTTGCAGAGAATATTGCCTACTCCTGGTCAGCCAGCTTCGTGCACTGTATCCAACCAGGTCTGCCTACCTAAACAAAGTAATCCAGATAAACTTCCATAGCTATGGCCAGAAGTTTGTCTCCTAGTGATTCTAGAGCATCCCAAGATGCCAATCCTTCTGTGTTACTAGTTTCAGACAGGAAGGCTATCCTTAGCTAGTAAGGAAAGCTTTCTTCTTCTTCTTCTTCTTCTTCTTCTTCTTCTTCTTCTTCTTCTTCTTCTTCTTCTTCTTCTTCTTCTTCTTCTTCTTCTTCTTCTTTGTTCTCCAGGTGACACAGAACATTGTATAGATCCTTGAGGCGCAGACACCATTTCTAACAAGTGTGTACCTTTAGGACCACTGTGGGCTTCTCAGTAGATATATCCTATCTCTACCTGCCAAATGCTGGTATTACAGGTATAGGCCACCATTCTCTGTTTATGTGGTACTGGGGTCCAAACCCAGGGCTTTCTCTACAGGAGAAAAGTCCATAGGTATTCTGAGCACCAAAGAACACTTGCATCCACCTAATGTGTTCCTAAGAATAATTTAAAATATTTAAAAATTGAATTTAAAACACCCTTTTTAATGGCTAAAGAAAAGGTCCTCTCTAGTATTTGTTAAAAATACAAATTCTGCTATGTGGCTATATAATGACTTTCCATGATCTATAATTTTAAGTGACATAGAATGGCATACAGAGACAAATGTCACTCCCACCCTTGCCTACAAACTTACATTTTCCACCTTTCAAACGACCACACCACACTAACTGTGTTTACTTAGAACTTTTCTTATGGGAATACATACATACATACATACATACATACATACATACATACACATACACAGAGAGAGAGAGAGAGAGAGAGAGAGAGAGAGAGAGAGACAGACAGACAGACAGACAGACAGACAGAGAGGTAGAGACAGAGTATACACAAAATCAAGCACAGGCACAGGCTCACATTCCTGCTCAGTCCCTCAGTCTCCCCTAAAAATTTCATGCTTTTTTCATGGAGGCTTTTATTTTACTGTTATTTGAAATATTTCTCAATAAATAAAAAGCATCTTATTTATCTTTTGTTCTTATATACCAGGAACCCTTTAATTCCCTTGCAATTGATTTTGATATTAAACAAGTGATAAATTTTGATGATTGTAGCTTTCTGTGGAGTGAACATGTAGGAAAATTCCTGTAAGTGTGTGTGTGGCATCAAAGATCGATATATATATATATATATATATATATATATATATATATATATATATATATATATATATATATTTGCAATTATTAATATGGTTAGAGTCAGATTTTCCCTTGAGAATTAAATCAATTTGTTCTCCTTCTGGCAATTTATCATACTGCTAAATATGATAGGTGAAAATTATATCTCAGAGCGATTTTAATTAACATTTAAATATATGACAGAAGTTGAATATCATATTTAAACAGATATTAGTGTACATTTTCCATAAAATATCTGTGAATATCTTCGCAACTGTTATTCTAATTTCAATTCGAAGGATGTTTTTGCTTCTTTTTTTTTTTTTTTTTTTTCCCTACATGAAGCAAAGCCATTTACTAAATCAGCAAAATATTTCTTGGTGAGTTTTCAAAGCCTTTGTTGCAAGCCTATGATGGAAAGCACCATATCCTACGGAGGTCCCACAGTGCCCTCTCGTGGTATCACTTTCTATTGCGCCTTTCCTGTTTTGATATTCAGGACAAACATCCGAAGACAGGTAAATTGAAGGAGTCTTCCCTAGGTTTTATCCCTAGGTCCTGGTGATGATAAGAAAATGCAATTGAAGTTAAGCATTAGATAAAACATTAGCACTACTGTAACACCAAAGGGCCAAATTACTGTCTGCAAATGTTGGGCATCCTGTTCAGATTTATTTTCCTTCTTGTTACTTTAAACAAAGTAGATTTGAGATATTTAATCAGCAGGCTGCAGTGTTTTAATTACATTAGAGGATGCAAAATTAAATGAGAAAATAAATTACAGCCATGAAATACAGCAAAACTGGAAGGAAAGAATAAATCAGCATAAGATTTTGAGAAAGCACTGAAGAAGAATTGTGCTTGTGGATTTTGGATTTAGGTAATCTCTTAGGCCACACGAATAACATTTTAAACAAATATGCATAGACAAATTTTATTCTTGTCCTTCTTTGGACAATGTGGAACTCTGTGTGTCCAGAATGTAGGACTATATGCTGGTTTTGTATGTATGTTGTATGTGTAGGTGTATTGATGTATAACAATTTCCTCTGAGACTGAACCATTGCACCATTAGGTGAAGTGTCTTAAGCAAGAAGATGAACAACTCGGACTGGCTTCAGGAAGTCCTGAAAAGGACTGGATTCACTAGTCCACTCCTTGTCGAGTCTTAACAATAAAATCTGAGAGTCCCTCTAAGATAAAAGGAAACAGGGCTGCCAAGACTTAGAGACAAAAAGCTACAGAGAATATTCTGCTGCCTTGAAGCAGCAGGATCCAGCTGAGCTGCCTGTAAGAGGTTTTGAAGCATTGGGTTGCACGGAAGGGACCTGTTCCAACCTGTTGATCTACCTGTAGCCTGAGTGATACACTCCAGGTTCCCAGCTTTGTAAGCTGTCACCCATGCTGGATGGACTTTGCTGAAGCAGCCTTCTTTGTAAGTAACCTCCTCCCCCATATTTCAGTAATAACCCTGATAATACTTAAGGTTAAAGCTGGATGTTGGTAGTAACAGTATTTCTGTCTGTTGTGGCTCCCTGTTTTAGCATGAGTAGACATGTACATTGCATCTCTGCAGGAAAAGTCTTGTCACAAAACATATGTGAGCAGATGCAAGTATGTGACAGTAGAGGACAGAAATAGAGATCTGGTGCCTTTCCTGATATTTCTCTACTTTATTATTTGTAGAAAGGGTCTCACTAAACATGCAGATACTGGAGCAACCTAAAATTCATGGCCAGTACTCAAGTCCCAGCCTCCCAAGCTCTGGAATTACAAGTTTTTAAAGTGGTCATGGGGATCTAACCTAAGGTCCTTGGATTCCTGTGAAAAACAAAAAAATTGGACCATCCCTGACCATTTGACTCTGAAATAGTATGGTACTCAAATGCTGAAGAAAAGCAACACAGAGTGAAATGATATATCAGCAAAAAGGACACTGCTTTCTTTAGAAATAAAAAAAATGCATAAGTATGTATGGAAACTAAGAAAATATAGTTGAAAACAATTCAGGAAATATTGCAGATAAATATAACTTTAACCAAATTACAAAATGCTAGAACTTATGAAGCTCCCCAAATCTTACCTTACCCACTGGCATACTTCACTTCTCTTATTAGGTACTATTTGCAGAAAGAATACTTCCTCCTTACTAATCAGAAATTTAATATATGTCCATAATTCTCATTCTGTGACCTGCTAAGATGCAGGTACTTTTATACCATAATAACTGACAAATTAACATACACTTGATAGTCAACCATATTCCTATTGATTAAATAAAATGGAATTTTGGGCAACTTAACTATATTGAAATGTAAAAAAAAAAAAATCATGTGCATAGTTACAAAATTCCTAGCATAGTCTTGGCTTGTGGAATATCATCCATTAAATTTTGCTGATTTAAATACATAATAAATCCCTTTTCAAAGACGTTATCAAATTAAATGTTAAGAACTGCGATCAACAGAGGTTTTTCAGTTTTTCAAAAGCCAATCAAATTTTGTATTGACTTTACAGTGACATCCATTGTTGAAAGGAGGATGCCCTGCTTACAAGGCTGCTGTATCCCAAATTCTGTCAGCTGGTTTCTGGGATAACAGCTTGAACAGTAGAAAGACTAGAGAGATCCACAATTACACAAATCGAGCAAAGTAGTAATAGTCATCTAAATTCTGAAGTCACAAATGGTTTTCTTCAACCTGTTTCTGAAATATTATCAAGAGACATTTTGCAACAAAATTAAAGTGGACTCAATGGAGTTCTACTGCCTTTTAAAATGTGTCTTAACTGAAGCACAACGAGATGAGAAACAGAACTATGAATATGTGCTGACTCATTACCATTTTATAATGCAAATGACAGAATGAATAATGATTACATATTAATATCCCTGTTTTGAAAACCATGCATAGCATTCGGTTCACTTGTGAAGACTAGAGAATGTCTGAAAAAATAAAATGAGCTATTTAGTCCAAAAGCCAAAAAGCGCTGTAAAATAACTAATCTTTTTATAAAATAGCAGGTGCATGAGCTGGAATCAACACTTTGCAGACTTGCTTACGAACACAAAGGTTCAGTCATTATAGTATGTAGTTGGTTTAACAAAACTAGATATATAATAGTAACTTTTGAGATCTAAATTCATTCCCAGTGAATTTAGAATATTCTCTAGACCTACCATTTGTCTCTAAACACTGAGGAAGGTAGGTCTGAGAAATCCAATTAGATTTTAGTCTAATTTGTAATTCTAAAATCTAAGTCCCTGGATATTAGCTTTTGGGGGGGGAGCGGTGACTACTTAATATTCCAGACTATGTCCCTTTACCTTTATTCCCCCTTTTTTGCTTGTAATACAAATAACACAATAAACGACTTGGTTATGCCCATTAAGACACACAGGTAATATACCTCAGAGGATTACGTTGTAACACTGGGCCTTGGGAGAATTCTGACTGTCTGCACACAGAAAGTCACAGCATAATGCCTATAACCTTTCTTGTTAAAGATCTGCTAATAAAATTTCACTCTTTTCCTTTCTTCCTCTTGAGTTTTTGTGGAATGGGAGTAGACAGGAAAGCCAAGGAAGTCTCAGCCACACAGAGAACCCCAGGTAAATGGTAAATGTGGATAGTAAGAAGAAATATTGTCTCCAACAAGAGCTCACAGTTGATTATCCAGCATGAAATGATAGGCACTGAACCATGCCATTAATATTATATATACAGGGAAGGTTTCTATTTAGGCATATATGTGTATATGCATTTATGTATGCACAATAATAGTAATAATAATAATAATAACCTAAGGAAGAAGCCATGAATTTGAAAGAGAGAAAGGAGGTGTGGCCGACTGGAGGTGTAGAAAGGAAGAAAGGGAAGGATAAACTTGTTTAATTTTTTATAATATAAAAAATTAGAAGAAATTTTTTTTTTACAAAGAAAGGAAAGAAGAAGAGATAAGGAGAAAGGAAAAGTCTCACAGTGTGTGGAATAGTAAAATATGCTTGCAGGTCATTCTCTAATGGGTTACTAGCTGTCCGTTTTGTGTGCAGAGACCCATTGTCTTAGTCCCTGCCTAATGTTGTGTTCTCCGTGAAGGTGAGGCTATGCTCCTCAAAGCAGCTGCATTTTCACGACCCTTCAGGGCACACACACACTGCGTGATTCTTCTCACTCAGTCTCCTTAAACTGTCTCCCCTATTTTGGTTAGGGTATTCCGGTGTGATGTACCTTGTTTTGCTCACACCCTCCCCTAAAGCATATCTTCATACCCTCAAAGTCTGCATAACGTATCTGGAAAACAGGCACCCAGTTCTGAAAGTGAGTACAGTGGCAAAAAGGAATTAACAGTCATTTTGCCACGATAATAGTATACTTTCAGAGTAAGATGCTGTGTTAATAAAATTAAAACCACATTGGAATTGAAATAATACATTCAGGTGAGTTGTTGTTTTAGGGAAACAATTTGTTGGAAAGGGCTCATGTAAGCATAAATTAGATGTTTTAACTGGAGCTGAAATGCAGAGAAGAGATGGAATCAATTCTTTTCTGGTATTAAATTTTCTCTTCCATGATGTATACAAACCTTTCCTTTGTGATATGATCCATTGAAGAGGGCTAATGAATTTCTCATTCTTTTTCTATTTAGACAAAATGCTAATTACCTCTAAGCATGTCTCAAAGATTTTAAAAATTGAGATTGAAGCCTAGTAGACATGAGGCAATGTTATTTAGCAAAAAATTAATGAAAAATAGAGGTTACCCCAGGTAGGGAATTCACATTATATTGTCTATACATTCTTGAAAAAGTCATCACTTAAAAGCTTTGTCCGTAGAAGAGCCCAGGTGATACCCTCTTCCTATAGTGTGAAGAAGCATATTAGGAAAGAAGATACCACAGCATTCAAGTGCTCAATTGTGACTTATAACTTACCAAGGTCAGTGGCACACAAGGATGTCAAGAGCCTAATCATTACATCTAATCATCCAAACAAGGTAGATATATGACCTGGAACTATACAGTGCTTAATGACATGGTAGTGGATGCTGCAAAGACATGAGCAACAGACACTCTTGACAAAGACTAGAGAATTGTAATGTTCCTACTGGCAAGGCTGATATACAAATTATGGATTATATACCATTCAATAAGAAAACTGAGGAACAATAGATGATCAATACAAAGCTGACCTCACGCATTACATTAAATTATGTTTCTCATTTCCCACAAGCAAATTAACTGATAGATACCACAGTTCAATGTTTAGGTGGTAGGTAAGTTCCTACTGAAAAAGAATTTTGCAATGGAAATGCATACATTTATGTTTACATTTGTGAATGTATCTGTTTGTATTTCTTCTTCCAGAGAGAATCCTACCATCATTTTGCCAGTATAACTGTCCAATTGGGAAAGAGCAGTGCTTAAAATAAACACTTTCACAAAGAGTCTGTAACATTGAAAATGAACCACTTTTTGAAATACTTTTTTTGAAATACTTTCAAGGGTTTTTCACCAGAGTGAGGGCTTATGGGTAGCAAGGGATCTATAAAAAAAATTGTTGCAAGTCTACAGCAGGAGGATTTTATGAGGTAGAAATGACTTCTTGCTGTTGTTTTCCTGAAAACTTCACATGGATATTCACTAAACGCTTAAATAGGACTAACATACTTGGTAACAAGAATGCTCATGATAGCTTCCAAACATGCAAGGTAAAATGGTCACTGTGAGAAGAGACAAAGGGATTTTAAGCCTTATTGAAAATAATTTTGCCAGAAAGCCTGGGCATTGTTACTTTAGAGACATTTCTATAAGGATATTTGAGGAAGAGAATGACATTTAAATCAACTGACTCTTGAAGAAAGTAGATCTCAGTTCTGTAAATCAGTCTCAGCACATCAGTAGAATACCCAAGATAGATATTTTCTGAGCAACCTTGGCTGTAAAGTGTGTTATGAGCTGTCCTATACCAGCAGCTCTTTCTTAATTCCCTTGTCTGATGTTTGTTTCAGTAGCCAATTAACCTCTGATATCTCCCAGCATGCAAGCACTTCCCCTCCAATATTCCTGAGGTATTACTTACTAAAATCTATATTCCATCTTTGCTGCTATTCCCCAGCTCTTACATGCTTGGTTTGATTTCTCTTCTGCAACTCTCAGGCCTGTTCCTCACTCCTTTCCCAGAATGATGGTTCTAAATCATTCTTCCTCTTTTGGTCCCCTTGACCACGAATCCTAATGTGGCACTTATCTATCTCTGCCCAGCCACTGGCCACAAACAACTTTATTTACCAATCAAACACAACTAGGAACAGGGACCCTCAGGGCCTTACATGTTGACTTTCATACAATTTTGAGAACCAAATTAATACAAGTTTTGGACCAAATCTACAATAGATGACCATATCAACTAAGTTACAAGTTTTGATGTCTAAACTTTTATAAAGTAATTCATTTACATAAGAAATTAATTTCCTGTTATGTTCTCCTTATACACACACCTATAAACTCCATATATCTGTATCTTTTTTGATCTCCAAATTTTTATTAATATATAAAATACATAAGAAAGCTAAACACCTTATAAGCTTGAATGTTCTGAAAAAAAAAAAAAAAAGGTCATGTAAATATAACCAGTAACTGAAATACAGACAGAAAATGGCACACTAATCTGATCCCTTTGGCATTCTACCTGCAATTAGTGTTAATAATCAAAGTCCTAATTTTTAAAGATTTGCTCAATTTTATCTACTTCTGAAAACTATGAATGTTTCTCTCTAGCTTTAATTTTTTAACATTTCTGTGATACAGAGTATTCCACAGAACTGCTTCTTCTACCTTAAGACTTGGACTTAATTTTTTTTTTCTCTTTATTAGATATTTTCTTCATTTACATTTCACATGTTATCCAGAAATTTTCCCTTACCCTCCCGCGTACCCGCCCTGTTCCCCTACCCACCCCCTCCCACGTAATGGCCCTGGCGTTCCCCTGTACTGGGGCATATAGAGTCTGTATGACCAAGGGGCCATTCCTCCCAATGATGGCCAACTAGGCCATCTTCTTCCATATATGCAGCTAGAGACATGAGCGCAGGGGGAACTAGTTAGTTCATGTTATTCTTCCACCTAGAGGGTTGAAGACCCCTTCAGCTCCTTGGGTACTTTCTATAGCTTCTACCTTGGGAGTCCTGTGTTCCAACTAATAGCTGACTGTGAGCCTCCACTTCTGTGTTTACCAGGCACTGGTATAGCCTCCCAAAAGACAGCTATATCAGGTCCCTTTCAGTATTATCTTGCTGGCATATGCTATAGTGTTTATTTTGGTGGCTGATTATGGGAGGGATCCCTGGCAGCCAGCGTCACTGGTTGGTCCATCCTTTTGATTCAGCTTCACAGATGATCTCTGTAACTCCTTCAGTGAGTGCTTTGTTCTTGATTCTAGGAAGGGGCACTGAGACCATATTTTGAACTTCATTCTTCTTGAGATTCATGTGTTTAGTAAGTTGTATCCTGGGCAGTCTAGGCTTCTGGGCTAGTATCCACATATCAGTGAGTACATGTTATGTGAGTTCTTTTGTGATTGGGTTACCTCACTCAGGATGACACCCTCCAGATACATCCATTTGCCTAGGAATTTCATATATTCATTGTTTCTAATAGCTGAGTAGTACTCCATTGTGTAAATGTACCAAATTTTTTGTATCCATTCCTCTGTNTTGTTCCATTCCATCACCTGTTTGGTATTCTTTTCCTGTAACTCTCTCAGTATTTCCTCTTTATATGCTTCTAGTTGTTTATCTGTGTTTGTATTTATCTGTTCCTGTATTTCCTTCTTATAGTCCTCCATCATCATCATGACGAGTGATTTTATATCCATGTCTTGTTTTTCTGGTGTGCTGTTGTATCTAGGACTTGTAGTGGTGGGTGAGTTTGGATCTGGTGATGCCAAGTACCCTTGGATTCTGTTGCTTCTGTTCTTATGCTTACCTCCTGCCATCCCTGCCCAAGGAGACCTGGTATTGGTGCAGACCAGAAGGGAGCTTCTGTCTTGTCCTGGGCCTTTCTCAATCTCCTGCTGGTGTCTCAGGTTGCTTGCGATTGGGCTGGAACAGATGCTGAGTTCAGCTGCTCACCAGTGGTCCTTAGATTGTTAGGAGAGTCCCGCTGGAAACCTGGGTGAGTGTGAGGCACCCAGGCCTTGCGCCCTGCGCTGGAGCAGAGAGGTGTGGACCGGTAAGGAAGGGGTCCGCTTCCCTCCTGTCTATCTCCTGGCTGCAGACTCAAGTCCCAGGAGTTTGGACTGGAACAGATGTGTGTTCCTCTTACCAGTGGTCCCGAGCTCGCTAGGAGAGTCCAGCTGGAAACCTGGGTGAGTGCGAGGCACCCAGGCCTTGCACCCTGTGCTGGCGTGGAGCGGTGTTGACCAAAAGGGAAAGGGTCTGCTCTCCGCCCTCTGCCTGTCTATCTCCGGGCTGCAGACTCAAGTCCCACGAGTTTGGACTGGAACAGATGTGTGTTCCTCTTACCAGTGGTCCGGAGATTGCTGGGAGAGCTGGAAACCTGGGTGGGTGCGCGGCACCCAGGCCTTGAGCCCTACGCTGGAGCGGAGCTGTGTGGACCGGCGAACTTAATTTTTTTAACTTATTTTTCTTGGTTATTTTATTTATTTATTTATATTGCACCCCTTTCCAGTTTCCCCTCCACCAGTCCTCTTCTTCTTCCCGCCCCCCTTCCTCTATGAGGGTACTCTCACCCACCTACCCACTTACTCAGTTCTGCCACAGCAGCCTATTGTTCCCCTATTCTGGGTCATCAAGTCTCCACAGGACCAAGGGGATCCCTTCCCAGTGACATCAAATAAGGAAATTCTCTGATACATATCCATCTGGAGCCATGGGTACCCCATGTGTACTCTTTGGTTAGTGGTTTAGTTCCTGGGAGCTTTGGGGAGGTCCTATGAGGTTGCAAACCAGTCCAGCACCTACAGTCCTTGCCCTAACTTCCCCACTGGAGTTCACACACTTAGTCCAATGTTTGGCTGTATATAACCACATCTGTATTGGTCCAGCTCTGACAGAGCATCTCAGGAGACAGGTATACCGGGCTCCTGTCAGAAAGCACCTCTTGGCATCAGCACTAGTGTCTGGGTTTGATGTCAGCAGATGGGATGGATCCCTAGTTTGGTTGTCTCTGGGTGGCCTTTCCTTCAGTTTCTATTCCATTCTTTGTCCCTATATTTCCTTTTGACAGGAGGAACTCTAGATTAATTTTTTTGAGGGGAGTAGGTGGCCCCATCATGCAATTGGGGGTCATGCCTATCTACTAGATATGGTCTCTGTAGGTTCTATCTCCCCCTTTTCAGGTATGTTGGTTAAAGTCCAGAGCATTGGGTCATGGGATCCTCTTGGGTCCCTGTTATCTGAGACTTTTTAGTGGCTACCTTCAGTTCCCCCTTCCCCCACTGTTATACATCTACTTTCAAGTTCCTCACTCTCTGTACTTCTCCCCCATCTCCTCCCATATCTGAACTCCCCAATATTTTTTGCTCCTCTTCCTCTCTCCCTCCCAGATTTCTCTTTCCCTCTATTTCTCAGAAAAAGGCCCGGATATAGCTGTCTCGGGGGAAAATATACCAATGCCTGGCAAACATGGAGGTGGAAGCTCACGGTCAGCTATTAGATGGAACACAGGGTTCCCAAGGAAGAAGGAGCTAGAGAAAGTATCCAAGGAGCTGAAAAGGTCTTCAACCCTATAGGTGGAAGAATAACCATGAACTAACTAGTATCCCCTGGGCTCGTGTCTCTAGCGGCATATATAGAAGAGGATGGCCTAGTTGGCCATCAGTGGGAAGAGAGGCCCCTTGGTTATGCAGACTTTATATGCCCCAATACAGGGGACCGCCGGGGCCAAGGGGTGGGAGCGGATGGGTAGGGGAGCAGGGCCGGGAGGGGGGAGGGTATAGGTAACTTTCTGGATAACACTTGAAATGTAAATGAAGAAAATATCTAATAAAAGTTGAAAAAAATAAAATAAAATAAATAAAAAAGAACTTCTAAAAAAAAAAAAAAAAAAAAAAAAAAAAAAAAAAAAAAAAAAAAAAAAAAAAAAAAAAAAAAAAAAAAAAAAAAAAAAAAAAAAAAAAAAAAAAAAAAAAAAAAAAAAAAAAAAAAAAAAAAAAAAAAAAAAAAAAAAAAGAATTGAAAGCAGAAGTACCACATAACCCAGACACACAACTTCTGGACACATATCCAAGAGAACTCCATATACTAGAGCAGAGATAGTTGTGCATCCATTTTAATTGCTACTCTATTCACAACAATATGAGAGTAAGACCAGACACAAGATATGATGATAATGGGGCACAGGTACACTATGGGATTTTATTGAGCTTAGTGGAATTGTTAGGATTAGGAAAGAATAATGTTGAGTAAGATAACTTAACCCCAGAAAGACAAAAACTGCTCTTTCTCTCACATTGCCTTTGTGTGTGTGTGTGTGTGTGTGTGTGTGTGTGTGTGTGTGTGTGTGATTAAAGCCTAAGATAATAGGAAGAACACCAATAGCCGGTAGAAAAAGATCTCAAGGAAAGACAGGTAAGGCACATTGAACATGAAGGAAGAAAAGAGGATTTATATTATTATAAGCAGTGTGATGGCTTCAAGCATTGGGAAGAATTTGCTAAAATACACTTTATTTGAAATTGGCATAATGATTTATAATGCCTTGTTTACTAATTAAAAAAATTAAACTCAGAAAAAAAAGAAAAAAAAAAAAAGAAATATTAATCATTCAACAGAAGTGATAACCAGGCAGCTAGCTTCAAAAATGAGGGTTGAGAGGGGTTGGAATGGGGAAAGTGAAGACAAAAGTCTTGTTTCTGTGACAGGTGCATCCTGTTGCCATAGATAGTACCTGGCAATTTGCTCCAAAGCATCAGTGCAGGATGAATGTGGGGGGCGGGCATAATATTTTAGAGTTTGTCCATTACATTTGGTGTGGATGTTTAGTATAATATCACAGCATCTGCACTGCTTACTTTTCTACAGTTGATTCTACAATATCTGTTGCCCAGTAATGAAATCCCTACTCCATAAAAATAATTTTTCCCAAATCTGCCTTAAATAAAATTGCCTGAAGAACTGACTATTAAGGGAAGTATTACTGATTTGTTTTGTCTCAATAACTCAGTTAGGAAGCTGTGTGAATGTGAAGAAAGAATAGTTTGTTTCCACAAATATATGTAATTTGTGAAATGCTTTGAAAGTGAGATTCAAAACCAAGGCACTTTGCAACTTAAAAGCCTCACTGAAAGCCCCAGGTGAACTAGAATCAATTTATGTTTTGAGGTGAAAATAATCACAATGGAAGAAACCCACAAGAGCAATTTATATAAAGTGTACAGGTAATTTAGATGAATGAGTGTTTTATTCACATTTTACACTATAATTTACATTTAGTCGCATGGGTAGACACAGGAATCTTAAAGTAAAAGGATAAAAATTCAGACTACTCTATTGAAACTAATTTAATTAACTAAGTCAATTCAGCTCACAATTGCTGCATACTTTCTATATACACATTATGTCTCTCACAATTCAAAAGAATCCCTGTTCTTGGACAATAGGTATTAAACATTTCTGCAATGTGTTTCTTTTTTCTTAAAAAATACTGTTTTCTAACATTTATATTGGAAATAAAAAGTCACTTTGTCTTTTAAATGTACAAAATCTTTGTGAGAAAGCAAACTTGTAATGGATAATTTAATCACATGGACCAGGAAAAAAAAAACTATTCCTATATGACCATGGTTCATGTACATTAACATTCATTTTTTTCATACCAATGTGTGTTCATTTCTCTACATCTGAACTTCTGGAAACACAGAGGAATATAAGCACATAAAACTCAAAAGAAAACCTAGAGGAGACATGAGGACCTGTACTTGAAAACAAATTACTACACTCTGCACTTTGGATTCTGGAAGCACAATAAAATAGAGAAATATAAGGTCAGTGTTACTCAGTCACTGACCCACTCCCAATCTGCTTTATTGTCCCCTAGTCACTTGGCAGCTATATTTTAGTGTGCTCTGGTGTCCCTAAGTCAGTGGTCTAGTTGAACTCACATCTCTCCTGATATCCCTAAGTCACTTTACAAATGTATTTCCATGTGTCTAGTGCCCATGTTATATCTGGAATATTCTGCTGTGACCAGTTTGTCAGCATCTATATTTGGAATTTTTAATAAGCTTTGATGTTCACCAGGTGCAATCCAGCTAGGTAAAGACAGAGATTTCATTGCTTTCTTTTTGATTAATTTATTGGCTCAGAAATTATTAAAATGGTAATATAGCCTATTCCTTTATACTGGCATGAACATGAATTCTGTGAATTCAACATACTGGTGTTACATTAAAATTAAAAAGAACAAAGACACCCTGCAAAAGACACATATACATGACAATAGAAAGTAATAGATCTTGAGATCTCTCCTTGAGATCTTAAAACAATGAATGACAGAAAGGCCATTCACAGTGGAGAGAGAATTATAAGAATAGTTTCACTATTCAGGAGGAACAGAAAACCCATTTCTAACTTCAAGAAGGAGATGCTAGGAGCTCCTAGATATATTTTGTGACAAATGAGAGAAAAATATACAAAGTGCCACTAACCTTCACATTCACTGAAGATTGTTAGGTTTTATAATATGTATACATTTAGACTTTGAAATAGAATATTATAAGAACAACTTTCTTTTAAGACTTGCATGTGTTTTATCCCCATGAGTTTCCCAGCAACTCTGTTATTTGTGGATTATCACTATTCCCTATCAAATGAAGGCTAATCAGTAGCCTGTATAACACATAATGTTTATGCAGAGGTGGTGTATTTCAATAAACCTCACAGGCAGATATATATTCTCTATTCACAAATCAATTCAAAAATTTACGTTATTCTAAAAAAAAAAATTCCTGGACATCAATTTTGAAACAATCAATCATATCTTGGTCATCTCCATTGTGAAGAAAAGTGGGCGGTACACTAGCTGATGTAGTGGCACTTTGTTGATAATTTTCCTTTCCCCAATGTTATTATCTCATGACGCATACATAGCTCCTCTCTACACATCCTCTCAAGTGTACTTGTATGAGCAAGGACAGGATGATGTTTCAGATGAACTAGACTACCATTTCACTATTCCCTTAACTTTATCTAATGGTTTTCCTTCAATAATTTTATGGAGTTATCTGAGCTCTTGGAGAACATGATTTGCCCAGTACACACAGGAATCCTGCTGGCATGATTTGTCCTTCGCTTGGTCATGCCAGCGGTATTTTTAGTTACATCATAGGCTCATTCAGTTTTGGTATGGGAATGGACCTCATTCATATCTGCAAGAAATCTTTCTTGTATATGTGCATATATGTTGCCAAATAGATATCTATTCATTAGTATAAAAGCCTAGAGATCAGTGCTTGGTCTGTTCCTTTTTGTCTTTGACACTTTGGCAAATTATTGAATAATGGCTTTTAGGAGGATGGCTGAAACCATTGGCTTCAACAAGTTATACTCAAAAGTGATTTTATACATACTTTTTGTTTTATCATTTTAGTCTCTCAAGGAAAAACATTTAGATAATCATTTGTAGAGAATACTAAATCTCTGGATGGTCCATCCTTTCGTCTTAGCTCCAATCTTTGTGGGAGTGGGTAGGTGGGGGATCAGGGTAGGGGGAGGGTATAGGGAATTTTCGGGATAGCATTTGAAATGTAAATAAAGAAAATATCTAATATTAAAAAGGGAAAAAAAAGAAAATACTAAATCTTTCAAGGGCAATATTGGTGACTAGTTTCATTAACTAAAATAAAACTTACATGTCAAGCATTATGGTTCTTTATGTAAATCTTGAATGCAGTATATTTATTTGTTAATAGTTTTGTGATCAATTGAAGAATGTGGCATATATTATAATATGGAGCTGGGTGGTAGGAGGCAGTCAAAGCAAACATCAAAGATGTAATTGAGATGACAAATTAAGACATGCAATACAGAGTTTCTTCCAGCTAATGCCTGATCATAGAAATATAATTAGATTTATGAACTAATTTACAATGCAAAACCAAGTCATTACCACCTGTGTGTCCATTACTAATTATTGTACTTTAAAATATAATTGCACAGAAAACATATTAATAGAATTAGGTAGAAGAAAACAGTGTCCTAGAAAATTAGTAAAGAGCTCGAGATTGGATCCACCCAAAAGTACATATTC
>CACVCL010034772.1:0-18538 GCA_902729485.2 Mus minutoides
TAAGTCACTGTCAGGGCAATCGCTTACAGTTCATGCAATCCCTGAGTAAAGGCTGTGCTCTGCTGGGCATACTGCTGGCTATGTCACGGCCCAGAGACCATCCACTCTCTCTGACACTTCTCCACAATTCTGAGGACAGAGGCATTCTTCAGGTTATTTCTTCTTCTGCTACATTGAGGGATTTCACAAGAGGGAGGAAGATGAGAGACAGTGGAGGCTGCTCAATCCCTGCTCAGGAAGGCTGGCACAAGAGTCCCTGAATCATTAATGTGAACTCTGCTATGGCTTGGTCATTATGAATTGGGTCTTGCTTGGGCCCGATTCAACCAATGTTGTTTTCACATCTGTAGCATGAAGTTACTTATATAAAATTAATAGGTATAAACAAGTGTATCTGAAACATCCCTAAAGGCTTTTAGAGACACAGATGGGTCATCCTGAGGTACTGTTTCCAGAGAATCTGGTTTAGGTTTTCTCAAGTAGGCACTAAGGACTTTTGCTCCTGGCCTACCCTATCCCACTTGCCTTGTGTTCTTAGAACACATGGTGTTTTGAACCCAACAAACAGGGGTTTCAGCCTCAGAAACTGCCATGCAGGTCGTCATTGCAGTTCACAGAGCCCACATTTTGGCAAGACTGTTGGTGACTTTACAAAGCACCTTCCAGTGTCACCAAAGCTAGCCAACAAGGAGGATGCTCCCTGGTCAGTACCAACTTGGTTCACCATGTCCTGTGACTGATATGTGTGGTGTCTTCACCAAGAGCATTTAGTGAGCATGTGCTAGTAGGCACCCATCTGAGAACAATGGCAATACCTGGATCGTCCTGGGGGTCTCAGGACACCAGGGTTTCATTGAAATTTCCCTATACAGGGGATTATGCTCATCCAAGAAGCCATAGATTGCCGAAGAAGACACTTCTGTGCCAGGTCAGGATATTTCCCTTTGAGATGTTAGTCAGGGGTGTCCTGGAGCCACAAAGGTTTCTTATTTTCTCTTAGTGTAAAGTACTTCTGTTGACAAATTAACTACCATGATGATTTCTTGTCCTGTAAATATCACCTGCTCCTTGCAGCCTAGGGTTTTAAGATTTTCTCTTTGGTGTTAAAATTCTTTGACAATTCCTGCAATACTCATCCATTGTGCTGAGTACTTGCAGAAAATTAGGATGGAAGCCTCATCCTTTATGGGAAAATTTCTTATATTTTGTCCTTCCATCATTTTCTGTTTATAATCATTGTGCAAACCTGAGGTGGGGGTGGGTGTTGCATAGATACACAGTCTTGTGAGTTTGTGCCTTTGTGTGAGAATTATGTTAAGTATTCTTAAAGCTAAGTCATATTCATGGAAGATCTCAAATTACCTTGTATTATGCAGCCATAGAGGGAGGCTATGCAGTTTACTCAAAAAACTTCAAGAATGGAGATCTCCTAGATTTACTGAAGACCCAAATAAGGTGGATGTGGCAAGTTCAGTACCAAAATCATATTTAAGAAAGGGGGCACCTGGATTTGAACCAGGGACCTCTTGATCTGCAGTCAAATGCTCTACCCCTGAGCTATACCCCCATTTTATAGCTAAAGAAGCCTCTCATTATCACCTCTTTCAACTTGGTACCACACCCATGCTTGCTCTGTGTTCATGATCTACTTCTTCCTCTACTTATCTTGAACCTGGAAGGATATTTCTACTAAAGTCTTCCTTCCACCCTTCACCTCTCCAACTTTGTTTAGCCCATCTAAATGCACCCCTCTCTCTGGGTGTGCTGGAAACCTCTCCTTCGGATCTAGGAAGACACTTAATCATAGTAATTTCTTTTAGTTCACAATTAATTTTTTATAAATGGTCAAGACAAGAGCTGAGGGATCTGGGTCTTCATTACCCCTATTTACAACCCAGAGAGAACTTTATCCTCCAGGACATCAGCAGGGTGCTCACCATTTCACTCCATCATTTATTCACTCAAAAACACACATGGAGTTCATTAGCTCTGGTGACTTATCAGCCACCGTGAATGCACAGAAAGAGATTAGTCATTTTCCCTTTTCCTCAGAGTCTTAGTATACATAGGAGTCAAATTCATAGATTGGTTCTTTCCTCTGATGGAGAAGGAGCCAAAGCACAGGTTAGAAGGAAGTGGAACTAAGGATCACCTTATAGGAGGCTTTGGAGGGACTTCCTGATGGGACAGCTATGGAAATTCCCAGAGGAAGAAGCCACTCCTCAGGTCATAGGACTCTTCTCTGTGACCTTCTGCACCAAGTGAGCCTTACAGAGCCTTGAGGTGCAGCTTGTGGGACAACATGTGACCTGTATAGTGGGTCCTATACTAGCTCTTCTAGAGAAGAGAATAGGGACCATGTCTGAGCAGAATACAGAGCACATGGGAGCACAGTTTGGCAGCTCTGTGTCAACCAATATTTGACATTTGATCTCTTGTATGTTAATGATTCAATAAGGAGGGGGCACCTGGATTTGAACCAGGGACCTCTTGATCTGCAGTCAAATGCTCTACCCCTGAGCTATACCCCCATCTGCTTCATGTATATCTCATAAACATCTCTGAAGCTGTATGGCCAGTCCCCATCATGTGTACTTTCTAGTACTCTGAAATCATCTGCTTTCTCCTGTGAGGCCCAGCCCTAAGCCAACTCTGCACACCTGTCTGTCACCTCCTCATGACCAGTACCCTCCTATTCTATTTCACAGCTGAGACAGAACACAAACACCTGGAAGACTGCATTGATCTCATCCCGCAGACACACTTCCAAAAGACACCCTCAGAGGGCTGGGTGTTAAACAATTGATGGCTTTTGAGGTAGAGATATCTGTTTTCTTTAAGGGAGTGGCTCTTGGTAAGTCAGTCTTATTTCAGTGGAACACTACTTCCCCAGAAGCAGATGGACAGCCTAAGTAGGAGGACACAGAGCCTGGGGTACAAAGGTGGGATGGCTCTGTGTAGAGGAGATAAAAGAAGGAGTTGAAAATAAATATGGTCAAAATAGCCCATATGACATCTCAAAGAATTAATGAAAAGATCATGAAACATAGTTTTTTCCTCAGCAATAGGGTCTTACCAGTAGGTTGTGGAGAAAAACCTTTGGAATAGCTGGTGACACAATGTCACCAGCTTAACCATAACATTTTTCAAAAAGACAGAAAGGCCCTCCCTATTAGATGGCACCTATTTCTAATCCTGCTGTCGTAGCCTTGAACCTGGGACTAGCTAGGTCATGGGCCCTAATAGAAAACCTACTACTAATGTTCTGCTAAAGGAACACTGCCATCAAATGCCCGCTAATGATGGCCTGCTCCACCCACAGATCAGTGCTTCGGTCAGCTCACACTGGAGGAGCTTCTTGCATCAGATGGAAGTTAACATGGAGACCCACAAATGGGCAGTGTACAGAGGGTGAGAGACTGTGGAGCACTCAGTAGTAAATGGGGTCCCTTCCTCAAACCCCTACACCCAAGGTCAGCGTGCCGTGCTGAAGAGGAGGCCGAAAGGCTGTAAGAGCCAAAGCTGGTGGGTAACTCCAAGGAAGCAGTGCCATCCATTTTGTGTTTCATTTTGCCCAGCTTTTCCTTTCCACTCAGATCTGCAAAAGAGTTATAAGTTATAACCATATGAAATAGTCAACACTAGGTTGTCTTGAAAGTTCCTCTGCTAACAATATTGATCCAAAACTATTCTATTTAGTCCATTGTAGATATTTGAAACAACAATTTCAGACCTATAATTTGCCAAAATTTGTTAATAATGCTAATATTCTTCCCCTCTAACTGATTTTAATCTATATTACACAACCTCATTTCTCTGAGCACTAGTGTTTTCCAAGCTCCTGCCAGTAAGGTCCAATATATCACAAGCATAGCATTCAACTGCTATTCAATACTTTCTTTTTTTTTTTTTTAACTTATTCATTTTACATCTTGCTCACTGCCTCCTCCAAGTCACCCTCCCACAATCCTTCCCCCCACCTCCCCTCTTCTCTGACAGGTGAGGGCTCCTTCTATATCCCCTACTCTGGCATATCAAGCCTCTGCCAGGCTACATGCATCCTTTCCCACTGAGGCCAAACATGGCAGCACACCTAGAGGAGCACATCCTATGTACAGGCAATGGCCTTTGGGATAGCCTTGTCTCCACATGGAGACCAAGCTGCACATTTGCCTCATAAGTGAGAGGAGGCCTAGGTACAGCCTGTGTGTTCAACTGCTTTTCTAATCTAAAGTCCAGTCATCTCCCACATTTCTCCAACAGCAGCATCGTTAGGTACTGTTATAATAACAATACGGGCCCCAGTATCAACTTTTCTGTTACTATTCTCTGTTTCTATAGTGATACATACATGGTTACTACAATATTGCCATGAACACACATCATGATCAAGATAAATTATTTTCAAAGGAAGCACTTAACTGGGGGATTACTTACACTTTTTACTTTTAGTCTGTGATGGCCATAGTGAGAAGCATGTAGGCAGGCTTGTCACTGGAGCACTAAGAGAGTTTACATTTGACACAAGAACAGGAAAAAGAGGGTCTGGGCCTGATGGAGATTTTCAATCCTCAAATTATAAACTCAGTGACAGATTTCCTCCTACACAGTCACACCTCTCAAACGTCCCTAAATAGTTCCACGGATTAGGGACCTAACATTTAAATATGTGAGCCTATGAGGGCCATTTTCATTCAAACCACCATATTATTGTATGAAAAATATTTAAATTAAATGTACAGACTATCAGTATAGCACGTGGGAAAAAGTATAGGTCTTATTATGCATAGAAAGCCTGGACATTTTACTTCATTCACTTCATATCAGAAGGAAGAAATGTCATTTTGTAAGAAACATTAAAGAACTTGAAATCTGGAAAGTGACACTTCCACACAGAAGAGATGGTGGAGAGGAAGAATTACCTGGTGAAGGAGGAGGGATCCACAGTGCCTTAGCTGTGCAGTATGGTTTGTGGGAAACCAGAACAAAGGAGCAGGAACCTGGGTCACTACAGGAAACAGAAAGTACAGATGTTTATTATTGATGATCTGTGCATGGAAAATTGTTCAGAAAGATATTTCATAGAGAATTCAACATGTGTAGGAGATGTTGAAAGAAATGAAAAGGTTTAAACATGAAGCACAAAAGTTCCACCAGATATCTTGATCCTGTTTAGAATGACTGACATCAGTCCTACAGTGCGAACAAATCATCGTGATATAAACATAGAGTCATCCAACCAAAAGCTGGGACACGACTGTATCTGGAGTGTCAGAATGGAAGAGGATGTGAAGTTATGATCTCATCCACAAGTCAGTTAGCTACTGATGTATAGACAGGATGACTTAAGAGACACCATGCTGTGTGTGTTTTCCCTAGGTGCACAGGGCAGACTAGCAGAGATGGCTAACCCTCTGGGGAATGGCTCCCATTGGATGACAGGAGCAATGAACTAAAAAGAACACGTTTGGACACATGTGGATGTTTTCTTAGTAATCTTTCAAAAATAACATTGAGTTTTCAAAATAATCCAATTGTGCATACATTTTGATTAGCAAATAGATGAAAACAAGTTTGTGTAGTGGTGACAGGTTTGAAAGCTCAAGGAGAGGCCACAGTGTCAGGATTCTCTGTGCCCTGCTCTGCTGATGCAGCTCCTCCAGAGGCCAGCTAAGTAGCCCTTGTGTTGCATGTGGGTTTAGTTGAGTTGAAGGTTGAAGCAGTACCAGCTGAAGCCTTCTGCCTCAGTGAGGACCTCAGCAGGAGAGTGCTGGTCATTCATGAGGACATGGCAGTCAGATGAGCAGAGGCAGCTCAGGGCTGAGCCTGATAGGAGGAAGCAGATGATGACAGAGCACTGGCAGGTGCACATGCCAGATGTTAACAGGAAGGGAGTGGCTATGCAGGTTCTGAGTGCCCATGAGACATTTATAAACAGGTGGGGGTATATCTTAGGGGTAGAGCATTTGACTGCAGATCAAGAGGTCCCTGGTTCAAATCCAGGTGCCCCCTTTTCATGTGATTTGGGAAACTATTTTCATAGTATATACCTACTTTCTCTTTTGACTCAGGTGGCTTGTTTTCACCTCAATGTGAGCATAGCACTGTTATCACCCATCAGATTCCTACTGTGGCAGATGGCTGTGTGTTCATATGATCTCAAATCTTCCTGGTGAACAAGTCTCCAGTATTTATAGACTATAGATTGAGTTCTCACAACCTAGAAAAGCTATGATTTATTAGATAGGACCATCAGTGGTTCTCAGAATATAGAATTGAACATGAGTATGTACTGGGCAACATCAAATACAGTAAAGAAAATGAAGTGGGGGATATTGGGATGGTGTTTCCCCATAGGTTGAGACATTCAGTAGGTGCATCAGAGCTGGAAATGTGGGATTCCAGGCTCTCACAGGGAGAATAAGAGCCATAGATCACAGTATTTCCAAACTGCCTGTGGGCCTGGATTGTGTCCAGTGGTGGCCCATCTGTTCTATAGGCTCTATATCTATGCTGTAGCAGCCATGTCTCCCTGTTTTAAGTGCTACCCCTTAGAATGAGTTTTCCAGAGAAAATCCTTACTTTCTTGGCTGTTGTTACTACAGCTCAGTGTGAAGGGCCAAGCAGAGCCTCATCATGCTGGAGCTCTGCTGTGTAACATGGGTAGCTCCTCTACCTGCCCATTTACTGAAGACACGGGGAACATGCAGACCCCCACTGTCCTCCAGTGTGCTGAGCTTCTCAGCTCTTTCTACAGTGACAGAGATTCCAAACTAAACACACACTCAATCAGCAGAGTGCTGGAGTCATAGTGTCTGTGTCCCCAGTGTGCACTGCCACATCAGTGACAAACCCCAGTGATGTTTAGGAGGATACCGGCCATTCTGCAAACTTGAAAAAGTAGTTCCATGAGTCACATGAGTCTTTATTGCCATATTTTTCTGTTACAAGTAACAGAAGCTAAGAAGATCCAATGTTGAATGCAAGGATCTCGAATATTCAGCTGAAACCTTGTAGTGGGTTGGTAGTTAGTAGTAATGAATACTAATTGTGCATATTTCTAATAATACAACCACATTTTTCTAAAATTAGGTCATATAAGCACCCCCCACACACTCCAGTTTTCTCTCAAAACTGGATATTAAGGCTGTGTTGAATTTTGTGGTGAATTGAGCAATGGTAAGCTCCTGCTCTGTCTCTGCAATGCTTGTGTGAATTTAGTGTTATCTGCTTATGTAGCTGTAAGAACTTACCAGTGAAGCTTCTAAGCTTGTTCTTTTTTGTGTGTGTAATGGTTTGACTACTTTGCAAAAGTCCTTGTTCCATGAGTAAAATATACAGCAGACATATATTTACTAGATAAAATCTGAATGAAGAATTTCCCAAGAAGAAGCATTCTGTGATTGCCCTCATCAGCTTATGCAAATCAGAGAAGTTGTGCCAGGGCCTGTGTGTCGTCACAGACTACCTCCTTTTGACTATGATCCTCTCTTACATATTTGTATCAGTGTGGCTTTGTGATGGTTTCTAGGAGAAGGTTTCACATGGCAGAAATTCCTGTGAAGTGGAAATTTCTCATTTCTTTGGGGACTCAGTTATGTCATGTGATGTTTTGCTGAAAGAGACAGATGAGCAGATGCTTTGGTGAAGCAGGGGAAGGATGTGTGACAATTAGGAAGAGAATAAATAAAACCCCACAGATGGAACTGTTGCATTGGTCCACCGTGCACCACGTTTCTTACCTTTGCTTGTTAAGACTTCAGAAAGAGTAACTTGCCAAAGAACTTCTCATAATACTTCAGCTGCTTCTTGACACTTCCACAGACTCATGTCGATTTGGCAGAGCCTCTCAGGTTTTTTTTTGGATCAAACTGCCCCTGGTGATTTGTGTTTTGTATTGAGTACACTGGACTGCTGACGCCAAAGGTTGAAATTGTCCCCAAAGAACCACTTCTAAACAGGTCTACAACTCCTGTTTCCTATTAACTCTCATTTTCCAATACCTCTGGTAGGTGAGCTAGAAAGGAGGTTGAAGCATTTGAGAACCCTAATTAAAGTAGGTTTTGAAAAACCCAAGCCTACATCCTGTAGGCTATGCTCTGACTGTTCAAATAAGCCGTCTTTGTACCTGGTTCATGCTGATGCTGAGCTGATGGTTTGGGGTTAGCATGTGGTTAATTCCCTCTCAAATTTGGAGATTTTCATTCAAATTTGGGACCATGAAATAAAAGGCAGGAGACCAGAGGGTGAAAAAATCACAGAAAAGATTCCCAATACACACAAATGTGCAGAAAGCTAGAGTAGAGTGGGGAATGAACCAGGGTGAGGAATTTGCAGGCAAAACCACAGGAGAGAAGCACAGCAGGCTCTGTACACTGGTTCTCCAATTGAGGCCCCACAAATGCTGACCAGCAAAGGGTGGAGTGTGCTGGGCATGAAGGGATTCTGGGTGTCCTGTGGTAGGTGTATGGGAAAGAACATGGTAAATGCAAGCCTGGTAAAGCCCAGTCTGAAGGAGGTGGGTCAGGTCATCCAGCAGATTGGAAATCAAACATCACCATGTATACTATATCCTTGGGTGAGGCAGTGCAGGTGACCTGTGAGAATGAGAAATTCTGCGTAGTTTACAAGAGCAAAACACAGGAACTTTATCTGAATCTGCTCTAAGACTCAGACTCCTGCTGATCATTTGCTATCATCCAGTGTCTTGTCTCATATTTCAGTGACCATGGTCTCCAGATGTCCTTCATCATATCTGTAGACTCTGCTTTCCCTTGGTATTAAAAAGGGGTGTTTTCACCGGGCTTGGTGGCCCACGCCTTTAATCCCAGCACTTGGGAGGCAGAGGCAGGTGGATTTCTGAGTTCGAGGCCAGCCTGGTCTATAAAGTGAGTTCCAGGACAGCTAGGGCTACACAGAGAAACCCTGTCTCGAAAACAAAAACAAAAACAAAAACAAAAAAAGGGGTGGGGGTGTTTTCTATGTCCCTCCTAGAGAATCTGACCAAGGAGTCCTAAGCAGAACAAGATCTTTCCATTCTGTCCACTCCTGCCTCCCAGTCACCTAAAAGGTCAGCTTTTGGGTTTGCATATATGGCTCTTTTAGTTGGTTTAAAAGTTGAAGTAGCACCAGATGAAGCATATTGAATTTAACGGCCCTGCCTCAGCTAGGATCTAAGCCAGAAAAAATGGCAGTCGATAATGAGGACATTGTAGTCAGATGAGCAGAGGCAGCTCAGGGCTGGGCCTCATAGGAGGAAGAAGATGATGACAGAGTACTGGCAGGTGCACATGCCAGATGTTTTGCACATGCCAGAGTGGCCATGCAGGTTCTGGGTGCCCATAAGACATTAATAAACAGGTGGGGGTATAGCTCAGGGGTAGAGCATTTGACTGCAGATCAAGAGGTCCCTGGTTCAAATCCAGGTGCCCCCTACCACAAGATTGTTTTTACTTATGGAGATATCACACACACAGTCCTGTATTGTCCATTTTCTCTTTGGTGTAAAATTTTTTGACACTTCCTGTCACACTCATCCATTAAAAAGAGGACTTGCAGAAATTTAGGATGGAGGCCAACATCTTCCTTTATGGGAAAATTTCTTATATTTTGTCCTTCCATCATTTTCTGTTTATAATCATTGTTCAAACCTGAGGTGGGGGTGGGTGTTGCATAGATACACAGTCTTGTGAGTTTGTGCCTTTGTGTGAGAATTCTGTTAGGAACTCTTAAGGCTAAGTTATATTCATGGAAGTTCTCAAATTACCTGTTATTATGCAGCCCAGAGAGGCAGGCTATGCAGTTAATTCAAGAAATTTCAACAAATGGAGATCTCCTAGCTTCACTGAAGACCCAAATGAGGTGGATGTGGCAAGTTCAGTACCAAAATCATATTTAAGAAAGGGGGCACCTGGATGTGAACCAGGGACCTCTTTATGTACAGTCAAATGCTCTACCCCTGAACTATACCCCCATTTTATAGCTAAGGAAGCCTCTCATTATCACCTCTTTCAACTTGGCACCAAATCCATGCTTGCTCTGTGTTCATGACCTATTGCTTCCTCTACTGATCTTGAACCTGGAAGCTTTTTTCTACCAAAGTCTTCCCTCCACCCTTCACCCCTCCAACTTTGTTTAGCCCATCTAAATGCACCCCTCTCTCTGGGTGTGCTGCAGACCTCTCCTTCGGATCTAGGAAGACACTTAAACATAGTAATTTCTTTTAGTTCACAATTAATTTTTTGTAAATGGCCAAGAAAAGAGCTGAGGGTTCTGGGTCTTCATTAGCCCAATCTGCAACCCAGAGAGAACTTTATCCTCCAGGACATCAGCAGGGTGCTCATTTCACTCCATCATTTATTCACTCAGTGACACACATGGAGCTCATTAGCTCTGGTGACTTATCAGCCTACCATGAATACACAAAGAGAGATCAGTCATTTTCCTTTTTCCTCAGAGTCTTAGTATACATAGGAGTCAAATTCATGGATTGGTTCTTTCCTCTGATGGAGCAGGAGCCACAGCAGGGGTTAGGGGAAAGTAGAACTAAGGATCACCCTATAAGAGACTCTGGAGGGACTTCCTGATGGGACAGCTATGGAAATTCCCAGAGGAAGAAGCCACTCCTCAGGTTCATAGGAGCCTTCTCTGTGACCTTCTGCACAGAGTGAGCCTTACAGAGAGCCTTGGAGTGCAGCTTGTGGGACAACATGTGACCACAACATATGACCTGGATGGGTCTCACAGTGGGTCCTATACTAACTCTTTCAGAGAAGAGAATAGAGACCAGGTCTGAGCAGAATAGAGCATACGGGAGCACAATCTGTTAGGCAGCTCTGTGTGAACCAATACTTCACACGTGCTCTCTTGTATATTAAGGAGACAATAAGAAGGGGGCACCTGGATTTGAACCAGGGACCTCTTGATCTGCAGTCAAATGCTCTACCCCTGAGCTATACCCCCATCTGCTTCATGTATATCTCATAAACATCTTTGAAGCTGTATGACTACTCAACATGTATACTTTCCAGTATTCTGAAATCATCTGCTTTGTCCTTTGAGGCCCAGCCCTAAGTCAACTCTGCAAACCTCTGTGTCACCTTCTCATGACCAGCACCCTCCTATCCTGTTTCACAGCTGAGACAGAACACAAACACCTGGAAGTCTGCATTTATCTCATCCTGCAGACCCACCTACACAAGTCACCCTCAGAGGGCTGTGTATTAAGCAGTTGATGGCTTTGAGGGAGAGAAAACTGTTTTCTTTAAGGGAGTGGCTCTTGGTAAGTCAATCTTATTGCAGTGGAACACTTCTGCCCCAGAAGCAGATGGGCAGCATAAGAAGGAGGACACAGAGCCTGGGGTACAAAAGTGGGATGGCTCTGTGTAGAAGAGATAAAAGAAGGAGTTGAAAGTGAAAATGATCAAAATAGCCCATATGATATCTCAAAGAATTAATGAAAATATCATATAAAACATAGTTTTTTCCTCAGCAATAGGGTCTTACCAGTAGGTTGTGGAGAAAAACGTTTGGAATAGCTGGTGACACAATGTCACCAGTTTAACCATAACATTTTTGAAAAAGACAGAAAGGCCCTCCCTATTAGATGGTACCTATATCTAATCCTGCTGTCATGCCCTTGAACCTTGGACTAGCTAGGTCATGTGCCCTAGAAGAAAACCTACTACTAATGTTCTGCTAAAGGAACACTGCCATAAAATGACCGCTAATGATGGACTGCTCCACCCACAGATCAGTGCTTCGGTCAGCTCACACTGGAGGAGCTTCTTGCATCAGATGGAAGTTGACACGGAGACCCACAAATGGGCAGTGTACAGAGGGTGAGAGACTGTGGAGCACTCAGTAGTAAATGGGGTCCCTTCCTCAAACCCCTACACCCAAGGTCAGCGTGCTGTGCTGAAGAGGAGGCAGAAAGGCTGTAAGAGCCAAAGCTGGTGGGTAACTCCAAGGAAGCAGTGCCATCCATTTTGTGTTTCATTTTGCCCAGCTTTTCCTTTCCACTCAGATCTGCAAAAGAGTTATAAGTTATAACCATATGAAATAGTCAACACTAGGTTGTCTTGAAAGTTCCTCTGCTAACAATATTGATCCAAAACTATTCTATTTAGTCCATTGTAGATATTTAAAACAAGGACAATTTCAAATTGATATTTTGCCAAAATTTGTTAATAATGCTAATATTCTTCCCCTCTAACTGATTTTAATCTATATTACACAACCTCATTTCTCTGAGCACTAGTGTTTTCCAAGCTCCTGCCAGTAAGGTCCAATATATCACAAGCATAGCATTCAACTGCTATTCAATACTTTTTTTTTTAACTTATTCATTTTACATCTTGCTCACTGCCCCCTCCAAGTCACCCTCCCACAATCCTTCCCCCCATCTCCCCTCTTCTCTGAGCAGGTGGGGGCTCCCTCTATATCCCCTACTCTGGCATATCAAGCCTCTGCCAGGCTACATACATCCTTTCCCACTGAGGCCAGACATGGCAACCCACCTAGGGGAGCACATCCCATGTACAGGCAATGGCCTTTGGGATAGCCTTGTCTCCACATGGAGACCAAGCCGCACATCTGCTGCATATGTGAGGGGAGGCCTAGGTACAGCCTGTGTGTTCAACTGCTTTCCTAATCTAAAGTCCAGTCATCTCCCACATTTCTCCAACAAGCAGCATCATTAGGTCCTGTTATAATAACAACACAGGCCCCAGTATCAACTTTTTTCTTATTTTTCTCTGTTACTGTAATGGTGCATACATGGTTACTATATTACACTGTTGCGACCAACACACATCATGATCAAGGTAAATTATTATCAAAGGAAGCACTTAACTGGGGGATTGCTTACACTTTTTACTTTTAGTCTGTGATGGCCATAGTGAGAAGCATGGTAGCACGTAGGCAGGCTTGCCACTGGAGCACAAACTGAGAGTTTACATCTGACACAAGAGCAGGAAGCAGAGGGTCTGGGCGTGATGGAGAATTTCAAACCTTAACTTATACGCTCAGTGACATATTTCCTCCTACAAAGTCACACCCCCTAACATCCCTAAATAGTCTTACTGACTGGGGAACTAACATTCAAATATGTGAGCCTATGGAGACATTCTTGTTAACATCACCCAATTATTGTATGAAAAATATTTAAAATAAATGTACAAACTATTAGTACAGCATGGGGGAAGAAGGTATAGGTCATCTCGCACATACAAAGGCTAGACATTTTACTTCATTCACTTCTTATCAGAAGGTTTCCCCTCCCAAAGGAACAAATGTCTTTGTGATAAGAAACATTGAAGAACTTGAAATGTGGAAAGAGACACTTCCACACAGAAGAGATAGTGGAGAGGAAGAATTACCTGGTGAAGGTGGAGGGATCCACAGTGCCTTAGCCGTGCAGTATGGTTTGTGGGAAACCAGAAAAAAGGAGCAGGAACCTGGTTCACTACAGGAAACAGAAAGTACAGATGTTTATTATTGATAATCTGTGCATGGAAAATTGTTCAGAAAGATATTTCATAGAGAATTCAACATGTGTAGGAGATGTTGAAAGAAATAAAAAAGTTTAAACATGAGGCTGCCATTAACTTGAGGAAAAGCAAAAGTTCCACCAGATATCTTGATCCTGTTTAGAATGACTGACATCGGTCCTACAGTGTGAACAAATCATCGTGATATAAACATAGAGTCATCCAACCAAAAGCTGGGACACGACTGTATCTGGAACATCAGAATGAAAGAGGATATGAAGTTATGATCTTATCCACAAGTCAGTTAGTTACTGATGTGTAGACACGATGACATAAGAGACACCATCCTGTGTGTGTTTTCTCTAGGTGCACAGGACAGACTAGCAGAGATAGCTAACCCTCTGGGGAATGGCATCCATTGGATGACAGGAGCAATGAACTAAACAGAAGAATTCAGAATACATGTGGTTGTTTTCTTAGTAACCTTTTAAAAAACAATATTGAGTTTTCAAAATAATTTAATTGTGCATATATTTTTATTAAAAAGTGTATGAAAACAAGTCTGTGTAGTGGTGACAGGTTTGAAAGCTCAGGGAGAGGCCACAGTGTCAGGATTCTCTGTGCCCTGCTCTGCTGATGTACCTCCTCCAAAGACCAGCTAAGTTGCCCTTGTGTTGCATGTGGGTTTAGTTGAGTTGAAGGCTGAAGAAGTGTCAGCTGAAGCCTCCTGCCTCAGCGCGGACCTCAGCAGGAGAGTGCTGGTCATTCATGAGGACATGGCAGTCAGATGAGCAGAGGCAGCTCAGGGCTGGGCCTCATAGGAGGAAGCAGATGATGCCAGAGCACTGGCAAGTGCACATGCCAGATGTTAGCAGGTAGGGAGTGGCCATGCAGGTTCTGAGTGCCCATGAGACATTAATAAACAGGTGGGGGTATAGCTCAGGGGTAGAGCATTTGACTGCAGATCAAGAGGTCCCTGGTTCAAATCCAGGTGCCCCCTGCCACAAAATTGTTTTTACTCATGGAGATATAAAACACTCAGCCCTGTTTCTTTTATTCTCTCCAGTCATGGTCCTCATCAGAGCTGGAAGCTAAAGACCTGGGCATCCTGTGGACAAATGGCTGTCTTCCATCTCTTTACATGCTGACTGTCTCTCCCATTCTTAATCTCTTTCTTCCCTGTTCCTGCATATACCTAGTTTCTCTGGTTCTGTTGGCTTTTAAATAGACGACAAGTATAATAAGGGAGAATTTAGGGACTTTTTAAGCCCAGTAGTTATAGTGGCAGCCAGTTTCTGGGGATCATTAATAAAGCCTATTCATATAAGGATGTGGCTCTGTGGCTCTCTGGTAAATCTGTAGTCAGAACTAAGGATGCCAGTCACAGAATTGGACTGTCTGTGTAGGGAGTACATTTCTGCTGTGAGCTTCTCTTTCCCCTCCAGAGACCACTGTTCACTGGCTTCACCCTCAGATGCTAAAGACTGTCTGAGCTGCTGTCCCAAGAAGAGAGGGATCTTACAGTGGTGCTGCTGACAGTGCCAGCTAGGGTCCTGTGAGAACTCTGAGAGACAGCCCATCTGTCTTCAGAGAAGGAAGAGAGGAGTATCTGGGGGCTCATGTAGAAGGCCAGTTGGCCTGCTCAGGAGCTAATTCAGGATAGCAGTGTTAGTAGGCTCAGGGTCTGCAGGTGCCCCACTCCTTTTTTTGACTGGTGATGCTTTTCAGTGATGGGCCTAGAAAGCTACATGGCTGTAGAAGGCATCTTACCAGTCAGGTCTGGCAACTTCTGGAACATAAGTCTGTGAGCATCTGTAATTTAACTTTGTAGTCAGTCATAGTTTATCACCACTCAGATGAAGATTATTAACTGTGTATAGAATTACTAGTGGGGGTATAGCTCAGGGGTAGAGCATTTGACTGCAGATCAAGAGGTCCCTGGTTCAAATCCAGGTGCCCCCTTTTCATGCGATTTTAGCAACTGTCCACATTCACGGTATAGATGCACTTTCCCTTTTGACTTATGGCTGGGGATTCAACCCATTGATGCTACAACTGTGTTATTACTCATCAGATCCTTCATGTGACAGCTGGTTCTGTGTGTTCATTGAATCTCAACTTTCTAGTTAGCAAGTCTTCAGGGTTTTGAAAATGTACAGTTAGTTTTCTAAACCTATAAAATCTAGGTTTTTTTTTTTTTTTTTAGAGAAACCCATCAGTGGTTCTCAGCATATGGAATTCAACACACTGATGCACTGGGCATCAGGAACAGGCCCTCAAGAAAATGGTGTAGGGGATAGTGGCCTGGTAATACATTAAGTTGGAGATTCCCAATTGGTCTATCAGAGATGGAAATGTGTGAATCCAGGCTTTCACAGGGGATGGAGATCATAAGATCATATGGATTTCATAGATCACAGGTTTCCTAAGCTGCTCATTGGCCATTGGTGGCTCATGACTGACTTCTGTCCTAATGGCTCAGCATCTGTGCTATAGCAGCCATGTGTCCCTATTTTAAGTGTTACCTCCTGGAATAAAGTTCCCAGCAAGGACCCTGACATCTGTTGCTGCAGGTCAGTGTGAGGGGGCCAAGGGGACACTAACCATGCTGAAGCTGTGGTTTATACATGGACAGCTCCTCTGCTGTTCCTTTTGATGAACTCACAGACTAAACATGTAGACTCCACCCTCCTCCACTGTGCTGTTGGTCAACTGCATGTGTATATTTCTAATAGCATGACTACATTTTCCTACAAATATTTCATTTTGCCAGTTTTGCCACAATTCAAGCAAACTGCAGTTGGAAGTTCTTCAGTGTGTATTTTCTGATTTGAAGATGAATGGGGGTGCTGCCTCTTTGACTCTCTGAAAAGCCTTTAATTATTAAAACATATAGATCCTTCAGCTCTATGAAGAATTTGAGGACCATCTTTCTAAAATACATATAAACAGACAAAGTTTGCTTGTTCCTAGATATTTACTTAGTGCTGAACTTTGAAACCATATGCAGGAGGCTAAATGACCTAACATTACTTATAGGTTTGTTTATAGGTGACTGATTACTAACTTGCATTTCTCAATTATTCTAAACAGTTGAAACTAGTAGCTTTCATAAGTTTAGAACTTTACTTTTAAAATGTGTTGCATATGCACAATACTTTAAACAAGAGTTAAAACATACACTATGTTGTAAAAATATATAACCTTAAATTTCTGTCAGTATAAAAAATCCACACCAATGTAAAATATTTGAGACTTGTTGCTTTTTAGTTTAAAAGTAGATACAATAATATACTTTTCTTTTTTCATTTCCCCATATCCTCTCCGTTTTCCTTTTATCCCCCTTTCCCCTCTGTTCCTCTGAAGCCCTGGCTGAAGCAGTCTGTAAGGCTGGACATCTGAGCTAGCTGCTTTGAAATGGTTCTGGATGCAAATTTTGAGGAAATAGCAGTTCAGGAAGTTTGTGAGGCTAAATCCCCTGGGCTTCCTTTGTCTTCCTTGCTTTCTCTTCATTGGTGTCTGATCTTTTGCTCTGAAAACACACAAACTTCTAAAGGTAATAGTGTAGGTACATTTCTGCATTAACATAGGAGGTGCCTGGAACTGTTCCTCTGCCGCAAGGCTCCATACCCAGGTGGTGCTGGGAGAGAGCTAGCCTCCAAAGAGTGCAGACAGGCCTGTGAGCACAGGTAGGACCACCACTGCTGCTCAGAGGAACCCGCCCGAAACCCTCAGGACATAGGAGCCAAGGAGCAGCCTGTAACAGGAGCCTTTCTGCTCATAGGAACCCTCCCAGAACCCTCAGGACACCTGAAGGGGTACCCTGGGAAGGGAGCCTTCCTGTCTCTGTCTGCACCCAGAGCTGATCCTGTGCCACAGAGCTTCATACACAAATACCTCCAGGAGAAAGCTTGTCTCCCAGGAGTGTTTACACACCTACAAGCACAGGTATGAATACCACGTCTCTTCAAATTTCTGGCCTGAGAGGAACCTCACAGAGCCATCAGGCCACAGAAACCAAGGATCATCTGGGGACAGGATCCTCCTAGTTTCTGTCTGTACCCCAGAGCTGACCCTGTACCACAGCTCTCCATACCTAATATCCTCCCAGAGAAAATGGGTCTCCCAGGAGTACTAACACACAGTTTGTTTATATAGTGGATTACATTGATGAATTTCCATATACTGTACCATTCTTGCATCTCTGGAATGAAGTCTACTTGATCATGATGGATGATCATTTTGATGTGTTCTTGGATTTGGTTTGCGAGAATTTTATTGAGTATTTTTACATGGATATTCATAAGGGAGATTGGTCTGAAGTTCTCTTTGTTTGTTGGGTCTTTGTGTGGTTTAAGTATCAGAGTAATTGTGGCTTCATAGAATGAGTTGGGTAGAGTTCTTTCTGTTTCTCTTTTGTGGAATAGTTTGAAGAGTATTGGTATTAGGTCTTCTTTGAAGGTCTGATAGAATTCTGCACTAAACCCATCTAGTCCTGGGCTTTATTTTGGGGGTGGGGTGGGAGAATATTAATGACTGTTTCTATTTCTTTAGGGGATATGGGACTGTTTAGATCATTTATGTGATTTAATTTTGGTACCTGTTATCTGTCTAGAAAATTGTCCATTTCATCCAGATTTCCCAGTTGTGTTGAATATAGACTTTTGTAGTAGGATCTGATGATTTTTTTGGATTTCCTCAGTTTCTGTTGTTACATTTCCATTTTCCTTCCTGATGTTGTTAATTTCCATACTGTCTCTGTGCCCTCTGGTTAGTCTGGCTAAGATTTATGTATCTTGTTGATTTTCTCAAAGAACCAGCTCCTGGATTTGTTGATTCTTTGTATAGTTCTTTTTATTTTTACTTGGTTGATTTCAGCCCTGGGTTTGATTATTTCCTGCCATCTACTCCTCTTGGGTGTATTTGCTTCTTTTTGTTCTAGAGCTTTCAGGTGTTCTGTTAAACTGCTAGTGTATACTCTCTCCAGTTTCTTTTTGGAGGCACTCAGAGCTATGAGTTTTCCTCTTAGCACTGCTTTCATTGTGTCC
>CACVCL010034775.1:0-18391 GCA_902729485.2 Mus minutoides
AATATAAGGTTCTTTCAGGTTGCCATAGTATTAATTTCACTTATCACAGTTTAGAAAATGCACTGAGAAATCAAGCTTAAGACATTAAATTACTTTACATAAGACATATGCTTCTCATGCAATTAACAATACATTTGGCATCAGCAAGCTCTAATCTTAGAGCATTTATCTGAAACCATCAACCAGCTGAGGGGAAATTCAATTTCCACACAGATTCCACTTTTCACAGTCAAGTCTCCAGGGCTAAATATTGTATGATCTCCCTAAATACTAGTTTTCCTGTGATGAAAACAGATTACATGCACAGAAAATGCTAGTGCAGTGGACATACGTGTGTGTGTGTGTGTGTGTGTGTGTGTGTGTGTGTGTGTGTATGTGTGTGTGTATTAAATTAAAGAGTTTTACAGGGCTTACTTTTGTTTGTTGATTTTTTGTTGGTTTTTGGTTTTGAGACAGTGCAGCTAACCTCAAACTCACAGAGAACAACCTGCTCCTGCCTCCCAAGTTCTAGGATTAAAGGCATAAAGTCACTATGTCTGGGCTTCAGATCAAAATTGTATGGAAAAACAGTTATCTTAAGACAGACTGCACACCTTTCAGAGAAATGACCATAAAAATCCTTTATATACTCAAATTACAGATAGTAGTTCAAAACTTCTCAAAGTGCAGACATAGAAAATTACATACATGTAAAATATGAGGCCTACAGAAAATATGGAGTCCAACATAGCTTTGTACAAAGGAGTTGACACTAGATGGTACAATTTCTCACTGAAGACTACCCAGATATACCCTAGGTCCTCTTGTGGGCACAGCACTGTCCATTTCCAAAGACTCGCCAAGGAAGCACCATCATGGCTGAGAGCCCTCAAGCCTCCCTTGTTTAACAGAAGACACTTTAGCCTGGACAATGGAACCACCCACATTTCAATCACTAACTACTAACAGAGTGCCAAGCCACATCTTCAGGACACCAATGTTAATTATGGTCTGGCAGCACATGTTCCAGTACACATGCCCCATTTTCAGCTCTGCTCAACTCTTCTTACTTTGAGCAATTTGTCCTTCAAACTCTTTCTAACCTTTGGGCTAGTCGTCACTGTAACTGCACTCTAACTCCCATTCAATTCAAATCCCTCCTTGATTTCAATCTTGCATCCATTCTATCCTCATGACATCTGAGCTCTCCTCCTCAAAGATAAGGACGTGGTGTCATTGAAGGGCTTCTGAAGTGCAACCCAGATAAGCTTTTATGGCACTTGTTATCTTCTCTACAGGGCACTGCCCAGGCACCAGGTGGCATCTGCTAGAAGCACAGAGGTCTCCCCTTCCTTCTGCCTCCCACTAACAACCTTATGTAGTGGTCTGTTATAAAATGTAGAAAGGTTTCACTCCACAAATCTCCCGTTTTTCTCTGTATTTGTGATTATTTTATTGTGTCTCTAAACATTAGACTGAAATGAAGCAATGTAGCAGTAAGGAACCTTGGCCTCTTTCCAACCACGAAAGAAGCCTTGCAGGTTTAGAAATTTTCCAGGATTTGAGTACGTAGTTCATTTCTGTTTATTTATTTATTTATTTTTTTACTACTTAAGAGTTTTTCCTCATAAGTCAATATAAAACTATAGAAAACATTGTCCAGTAATATTGTTTGAGTATGTGTAAAAAAATGTAAAAATGAGGCATTCTTATTTTAGCCCCTTGATCAGGTTCATGACTTTAGTTTACCACCGATAAAAGGAAAAGACTGGGGTGACTCATCTAATAGCAATCTCCTTCTGTGCGTAGGTTGGAAAACAGAATTCCATCGGGCACTGTCAGAATCTGAGAGAAGCCAGCATGCTTACCCTGATGTATGCATCCTGGTGGTGCTTCGCGAAATACAGCATGTTGTCCAGAGCCAGCATCCCAGGAGGGGTCTGTGTGAAGTCCATGGCAGGATTGACGTGATTCTATGAGGAGAAAAAGAAAATGTTGCCACCATTAATGCTCCAGCAGATGTCATCCACCACAAACTAACTGAGATCTCCCCTCAAGATGGAAGCATCGCGAGGTAAATGAGAAGTAATGAAAGATGCTGGCATTGCCTGCCTCTGTACCAGGGTACATGAGTGGGAATTCCCTCAGCAATTCAGGTTCAGACAAAAGAGCTTCTATACATGGAATTGGGTGACCCAGTTGGAGATCAAATGTAAGATTAGACAAGTAACACATTAAGAAAAAGAATATAATGTATATGGTGGCTATACTGAAGTAAAGCTACTGGCACTTGGGAGACAAGCTGTGGGATGAAGCCACAGTTCTGTTATTTATGACAGAAGCTAACCCTGGGAAACCACAACCTATAAACATCTTCTTCACCTTAAATATGAGGTGAGGTATGATCATCCCTCTCGGTTGGCTTGTGAACTGTCCAGGGTTAGACAGGTCTCTAAGTACAGGCAGTGGGAACCATGTAGATGTGCACAGAATCCTGACATCTGCCTGCCCTCAAGAAGAGTAACTAGCCTGAGTTATCACACACAGCATGGTGATGGCTCAACACAGTTATGTCTAAGAGAAGTTGACGCCCAAATGATTGACTTTCTTCCACCAGTCACCTAAACCAGCCCAGACCACAGAAATCTTAATGGTGAATGGATTCAAAGAAATTGTGATCTTTATTATTTTATACTTAAAAAAAAATAACGAAAGAAAAAAGATTGCTACAGACAATTTGTTCTTGCTGTACAGAAATGCTGATTCTTGTATACTGACTTTATAATGTTCAACCTGCTGAATTCACTTAGTATTAACAGGTTTGATTTGGTGTTTGTTTTTGCCATCAGAGTTTTCTCCCATAGATGGTGGATAGTATCATCTTCAAACAGGAACAATTTGACTTCTTCTTTCCCAGTATTTCTTTCTCTTACCCGAATTATTCTGGTTGGTATCTCCAATACTATGTTGAACAAGAATTATGACAGTGGGTACCCTATTCCACCATATAGATTATAACAATATTAGAATATATGTTTGTTAAGTCACTCATTCCCTCCCATATTCAATTTTAATATGATACTGTTTGCTTCATCTTATTATATTTTATTTTTGTCATGTCTGGTTGTTACCTCTTAGAAGCCTTTATTTTCTAATGAAAGATAGAAAGGGAGAAGATCTGGAGTGGAGGGGAGGTGGAAGGGGTGGAAGTGGGAGGAGTCAAAGGAGGAGGAAAATGTAATCAAGATATATTGTATGAGAAAAGGATCTCCTTCAAAAAAGAAGTTTCAAAAAATAAACATTAAAGTCAGACTTCAAATAATCAAATATGATGGCATTTTGCCTCCTTAAATCACATTTTAAGACCTCCTTAAAATTTACATAATTTGCATGAAACAATTATTTTTATTGTATTGCTAAATACTTTCTAATAAACAGCTTTAGTCTCTTTTTCCAGGGAAATTTGGTCAATAGTGATTCTTTCTAACTTTAGAATCAGAAGGTCTTTTCACTCACTGCTTCCAGGTTCAAACCACCTACAATTACCCACATTTGAATAATGCGCTCATCTGAATAAGAGTTCATGTCACTTGTCATTCCCAGGATGATCTCAAGTTTGACTTAAGAACTAATTAAGATGATCAAAAATCTAGGCAGAGTGGTTCTGTCTGTAGCCCAGAGTTCCTATTTCAAAGCACCTAGTTTACCATGTATATCCAGTGATCTGTATTAACCCAATGGTTTGGATGTTGTTATGACATTCCACCCTGATTCATTCCATAAAACACTGGAGAGCTTTGAAAACACTGAGGATCAATTACTGATGAGGAAGATGTACCTAGCTCATGGAATTAATATAACCAAAAATCATCTGGCATCTCAAGCACAGGACAGCTCAGTTTTGTTTTGTTTTAAATTAAGTCTGTTTACATCCATGTGTGGGTTTGTGTACCTGTGAGTACAGGTGACTTTAGGGGAGCAAATGCATTGGAATGCCCGAAGGTGGCGCTGCAGCTGGTTATGAGCCGCTTCTATATAGTGTTGGGAACTGAACACTTGCTATGGAAGGAGCATTACATGCACTCAACCAATGAACCATCTTTCCAACCCCAGTTTAGTCTTAATTTGGTATTTAGTGAAGTGAGAGGTTCCAGGCATATACAACTGATAAAAGAAAATTAAAATACATGAAATAACCCAATGGAGATTTCACTATGTTTAATTATTTAGAAAAAAAAAATAGTAAAACTTGCCCCATGTAGACAAACTAGTTATTTTGATGCATCTGGCTTTCCTGATCCCAGATGATGGTACAAGGACTGCTCCTTACTGAGGAAGTTAAGATGCTGTTGCTACCTTGTACTTTGTGAGCATTAAAATTTATCACATCCCCATCAAGCCAGCGTCACTGCTATCCTCCTGTGGCTAATAAGAAACTGTTGCTAGATGCCTCCACATGACAGCACAGAACCTCAGAGCATGGATTTGGCCAAGACTTGGCAACATTTTTGGACACTATGCCTCAACCACCTTATGTTTCTACATTTTCCCTTTCACAGTTTGAAAGCTGAACATATTTACTTTCGCACTGCTGCCATTTGGACTAAAAGTTTACTTCATAAAAGTCTGGGCCACCAAGTGGCATGGCCTAGCCAACTAGACCGAGTGCTACAAAAGAGCACATAATGGAATACTCACTTTAAACCAATTTCTAGTATTAGCCTATTCATCGATTCTAACAATAAATAAAAGGGAAATCAAGCTGTGCCTGTTTATTTACTCTCAGCTACTCTAGAGGCTGAGGCAAGATGATACCAAGTTTAAGGTTTGTCTGGGCTATAGAAGGAATTCAAAGCCATCTTGAACAACTTAGAGAGGGCCTGTCTGAAAAAGAAAAGTTTATAGAGGGCCAAGTGGCAGAATGCTTGCCTAGCATCCATGAGACCATGGGTACAACCCCCAGTACTAAGAAAAGGCACTCAATTAAAAATCAAAGCGAAACAAAATAAAACAAAACTTCTTTGAGTTCTCAATCTAATTCTAACAACTCACAAAAAGTATCAAGAAGGAAGCTGACCGGGAGAAACCCTCTATAACCTAAGAGTCATCACTTTTGTTTGAATTTTACACTAGGACCCTTAAAGTTTTCTTCTATCAATCCTTCTTTCTTGGCCATATAATCTGCTCACTAAGAACAGTACTGGTATTCAGAGGGTCCTTATAATGAAAGAAATGGAAAGAGAGGGGAAAGGAATGGAAGGAAACAGAGAAGGATAGAGAGAGGGAGAATAAGGGAGAGAGAGAAAGCTAGAGGGAGGGAGGGAGAGAGAGGGAAGCAATTCTATGCATATTTCAATAACCTCTAGACTACTTGTATTATCTAATATGTCAATGATATGAAATAGTGTTATATTGTATTATTAGAGAATGATGAAAACAAAAAGCTCTATCTATGTTCAGTACAGAAAGAAATTCTTATAAGTATTTTCAATCCATGGTTGATAGGCAAAGAACCCATGGATGGTGAAAAGCTGACTGTAATGGCTATGTAGAGTTCTTTTAAGGTAGCATGTAGCCAGTTGGTATATAATAAAATCTCTTATCATGCTCCAGATGTGGCAAAGTGTCCTACGAATGAAGTATCCCCTTCATCCTCAGCAAACCATCACCAGGTCCATGAGGAAATTATCACCTCATGAAAAAAGGAAACTGAGGCACTGACAGTTTGTGTAGCTTGTCGGTTTCAGAGCCAGTATGTACCAGAGCCCTAGGGTTGTTAGAATTTGTTGACGTGACGCTGATGCTGATCAATCTAACATTGCTGCAAATTTCACAGACATATCTAGTGCGGGTTCCTCACTGTCAGCTCTTCTCAGTGCACATTACCCCCCCCCCACCAGGCAAAATTCACTTGTGATGCAGCCTATTTATTTAGCAGGAGCCCTAACTTCTTCATCCCTACCAGATCCTGTAACAGACCATGTTCTCTGTGGCCTACTGGTCTCCAACAAATAGGCTCTTGCTACACAGAAGCCAATTAGAAAATTGCTTTTGATTGTTCAATGAATTGTTCTAATTAAGAAACATCACTGCACTTCAGATGAGGAATATCCTATTTTGTAGGTGGGTGAACTGTTCTGTCTGGTTCGAAGTGTCATGACCCAAGTCTCCTGAAATGATATTTTGGCTTCTGTTCTTTAATAGTGGGTAAAATCATTTTACCTCCATAGATTTTTTTTTGATAAGAAAAGGAATAGAACTACAGGCCTATATATTTGAGAGTTTTCTGTATTGTCACAAGAATAACATCTATGCTGAGATCTCAGCAAGACTAAGAACTGGACCACTCCTTCTTCATTGATGAGATGCTTCCTGTACAGATTTATTTTCTTTGCTTGCTGCATGTTATTTCTTCCACCTGTCTTGAAAGAGAAATTGCAAGGTTTTGATGAATAGCCTGAAATTTCCCCTTGTTTTACTGCGAAGCCTGTGTACCTCTGTACAGTCTTCTGAAATGTTATTTGTTAGCTCCCAAGGAAGTAGTGCTCTGTGATTCACAGCAGACAGCACTCAGCTCCCAGGGGATGGGGAAAAGAATGGGTGCTTTCTTTCTCAAAACACCAGAGTCTAAATGTGAGGATCAGTGTACTGACCAGGAAGAGCTGGGGCAGGTAACATTAGCATGGACCTAGGCCTGGGACTAGGAGGCCTTAGGATCTCCCAAGGGGCTTACTAAAGAACCATCTGCTGGATTCACTGCCAGACAGCAATTTGCTAGCACTGTCTGAGTCAAGAACTTGAATCTCTAATAAATATTCAGGTGATATACCTGCTGCCGGTTATGGGAGCACACTTTAGCTCATCTCCAGTTACACAGACAGTATCAGAAGATGGAGAACTAGGTCTCCCCAAATCCTAAATTCCATACAACATACACTACACCACATTTAATCCATGGGTTCAACATCAATACACATGCTACTGTTCACCTGCTGTGTGTTTAGGCTGTGCATTTAATAATGCATTTATTAGGAAGGGGGATTACAATTTAGAAGCTTCTTATTTATCCCATTTCTAGCAGAAAGAGCATGCATTGTCACCTTGATGGGAAGTGACCATCGGTCAATATTTTCTACTCCTGTGTGCTTCCTTGGTTGGGAAGGCAGAGCTGGTAATAGCCTGAATGATTTTTAAACGATCCCTGTTTTTCAATTACCAATGCTATGCTAGTCCTTCATTAGTGTGGATAATAAAGAGATGATTACAATAATGCTTGCCAGATGGTATATCATGGGGAAAACCTTGGAGGATTTAGGAGTTAATATTTGAACTATATGAGTGTCTACATTTGTTCAACAAATATAGCATTATAAGCAACCTTTAAAACAAATCACATTGAGTGAATATTCATTCAGCATAAAAAATGCCCCATTTATAAACATTGTTTAATCAGGCAGTAGAAGGGTATGTTCTCCAGGGGGTAGGAGGTTCACGTACAGCTGGGAGCAATATGCCCCTCTCTTCACCTCCTCACCCAGGAGAACTGAGTGTATGATATTTCATCAAGCTCTCTATGGCTAGAACATAGCCTGGAATATAGCGGGAAATTCACTGGGGAGCTGTTAAAATCCCAAAGTGCCTTCTACACCCCACATTAGTGAGAAACTAACTGGAAACCAAGCAATTAGAGTCTTGAATCCCATGCATGATTATGATGCCCCAAAGACACTGAGAACCACTTTTCCAAACCAGTGATTCTCAAACTGGAAGGAAGTCTGAACCACCCTGAGACTGGGGTAAAGCCTGCTGTTTATGATTCCATGGGATGGGGCAGAGCTCTAGAACTGTTTAAAAAATGAAGCTATGTGGAAACCTATGATTCCACCAACCTGAGGAAACAAAAGTAACTGGTAGACTGGCTAGCAGTGACATGAAAAGAAGAGAGGCTCATGAAGCTAAATATATAAGTGGAGATATAGGGACTGGGGAGAAGAAAAGGTATGGAGTAGGTTAACCAAGGATAATGATATATAAGGAAATTTTATGGTAATTAGTATATATGCTAATTTAAAATATTTTATTTTGAAGTAGTTTGAAAAAAACTACCCGACATGGGTGAACCAGGCTGATTCCAGAAAACAGGGATTATTAACTGAAAATCTCACAGCCAGGCATAGGATACAAGTTATTGGTGAGAGAGGCTCCAGAGGCCCCCAAAGCAACACAGGCTATTGTTACTGCTCTTGGTGACTCAACATGATAAGACCTTGCTGCTGAAGATGGCACTCACTTTGGATGTGAGACATGGAGAAAACAATCTTGGGTTGACCAGGAAACTCTACTTCTGTCAGAAAGTGCTAGGAGAAAAGACGTCATCTTAATCACTGCGGGACCTTTCACTTTATAATCTTGACCTGCCTGGAGAGTTATGTTCACTGGTGTAACAGTTGGTAGGACAGTTGTGGGGATAACCAACTGCTTTCTGATTGGATATGATGCCTGATACACTTGATGCCATGATGATAATAGACTAAACCTCTGAAACTGTAAGTCAGCCACAGTGAAATATTTTCTTTTATGAGAATTGCCATAGTCATGATGTCTCTACATAGCAGTAAAACCATATAACACACACACACACACACACACACACACACACACACACACACACACATTCTTGAAAGTTTCCAATTGTGCAGGTGTACTGAAATGAAACTCAGCCACATGCACATTGAAAAGTACCTCTTAATTCACAACTGAAACATAAATTTCAGAAGAACTGAATTTGTTTACAATCAGCCACCATAACCAAATGCAGGGAGCTATGGATCTCTGTTCTTGCTGATGCCCTGATGCAGTTGGAACCTCCATGCCCTGTACCAGGAACTGGAATAAGCAGCAACTTTTACTGCAAAGGCTGCTCCAGGCAAGGCAGAACCCATACACAGAGTTAGCAGAGCTCACAACTTTCTCTGTTGCTTTCACTCATTTGTATAATGAGGCTCTTGAAAACATTCGACCTCACAATGTCCCACATAGGTCAGCATTTCCAAAAAGTAGCATTGAGGGAATTTCCCATTCTAGTCTTGGTCTCCCTACATTAAATGCAACAAGAACCTATAGTTTTGCTAGTAGTAGCTCAAGACTGTAATGGCAGCTAAAGGTTCCTGAAAGTTTGAGGCCAACCTGAAGGACTCTCGGGTCGGCATGGCTAAAAAACAAAAACACCATAGGATGATAGAGAAGGCAGTCTGCCTCATCTTTCAGTGAAAGACAGCAAACATGATGAGGATGGAAACATGACTGACCTGGAGGGAGTAATGGTAGCGACCCGCACCACATTACATGCTGGATTCAGGATTTCAGATAAACCTCCAAGTCCCCAAAGAGACAAGAGTTAGGAAAGAGAAGGATGCTACTCTTACTTCTGGATGAGGGTCAGGGCTAGAAACTTCTCCAAGGCCACGGTTGCTAAATGTGAACACTGGGGAAATTTCTTGTCTTGTTTTGTTTCTAACTTAGGTTCAAAAGAGCTTCAGAAAGTAGGAAGCAAGAAAGGACTTAATCAGGGAAATCTAACAATGATGTTTTAAAGTCTAAGCACTCTTCTACAGAACAAAGGAAATCTGGCCTAGGAATAATTCATGAGAACCCAGTTCCTCATCATTAAAATTTGATTGAGTAACTCACAAAAAAATCCTCAGGACAAAAGCCCAGAAGATGGAGCTGAGAATCCAGGCCCCCCGCATTTCTCCCTCACAGCAGCCCCATCAACCTGTGCTCTCGGCTGCAGTTCCTTCCCTGTGCGCCTGGAATCCCTGGTCCTCTGCAGTCTCCTCACCCACAAGCCAACTCCTGGCCTGAACCCCAGCTCCGCATCTCCTTGATAGTTTCAAATGCAATTGTTGGATGAGGAATCTAGTTCCGCTGGACTTTGGATTGTCTCCAATCACCACGGTCAGTTAGGGAACCTCCTCCCTGGGAGTGATTCACAGGCTAGGGAAGTCTAAAGGATAGCGACTAAGTTCAAGAAGGTGCTAAGTTCAGAAAGTAGGAAGCAAGAAAGGACATCTCTATAGAACAAAGGAAATCTGGCCTACATATACATGTACGCACATATGCACTTATACACAATTTACATATTGTGACCACGTGTACAGGACAAGTTTACCAAGGAGCTGGGGAAATGGTTCCTGGTCAAGAACACATAGTGCTCTTGCAAAGGACTCGAGTTCATTTCCCAGCACCCACATCAGGCAGTTCACTGCCACATAAACCTCTACCTCTAGGGGATCACATGGCCTCTGTTAGACTCCTCAAACAATGCCCGCCTTCATGTGCATAGACCCACCTCTGTACATATATACACAATAAAAAAATGAAAAGAAAATCTTTTAAAATAGAATCCTTCATCAATAATTTCATATTTGGGGCCAATGACTTGGCCCAGTGGGTCAAGATGCTTCCCTCTAAGCCTGATGACTGGAGTTCTATCCCAGGGCTCCACATGGTAGAATAAAAGAACTCTTTTGACTTTCCACATGTGTATACACATATGTGCACATACTATACTCAAATCAATAAATAAACATTTAAAGTCTGCATTTAAAAATAAACTTCAGGTGAAAAATATTGCTTTGAATAAGTTGTAAGACACCAAGAAAGGCCTTGTTCTATTATGCATACAATTCATCTGAGTTGACTCAGATCATTATCATGAAGATACAGAGTAAAGACTCACAAAATAAAAGGATAAACAAAACATGGTCTATTTGGGATGTTGATTCAATAGGCAATACACAGAATTACCATAAAAACTCAATTAAAATGTCTTGGGAATAAATTCCCTTTAAAATGAAGTTGGCTGGGGGCTGGTGAGATGGCTCAGCGGATAAGAGCACCCGACTGCTCTTCCGAAGGTGATAAGTTCAAATCCCAGCAACCACATGGTGGCTCACAACCATCCGTAACGAGATCTGGCTCCCTCTTCTGGAGTGTCTGAGGACAGCTACAGTGTACTTACATATAATAATAAAATAAATCTTTAAAAAAAAAATGAAGTTGGCTAAAGGTTTCTGTTAAAGCCTTTATGAATAAGGCAATGGCTGTCAGGTTTTATAAAGATACTCACATTTTTCTCTACACAGCCGAGCACATATATGACTATGAACAACCCGAAGAGGACGGTGCACTCCGGGTAACACCCCTATCTCTCAGCTGCCCTCTTTCCCAGCTCCTTTCTGTCCTATCCCCCTTTATAACCATCCGTTATCGCTTCAAAACTAGGGCTGGAGTAGGCATAGTCATCAGTCATGCGCCTCTCCCTCCTCTACAGGAAATGCAGAGGCCAAGCATCCAACAAAGGATACACCAATGTGCACCAATCACGGCGTGTCAGGCCTTGCCTAAGCCCCTCTGAACCCTTTCCTGTCCAGCACTTTTATCCATCTGTCTGAGCAGGTTCTGGCACAGAGGAGCCATTGGCATGAGAAACAAAACCTGCCGAGGGGGACCCAGGAACTCAGCCTGCTCCAGCTGCTCTCTATACCAAGACATCCTTCCAGGCCTTGTTTATCATGGCAGAAAGGCTTGGATGGAGCCAACAGCAGGAATTTCATTGTGGGAGCAGATGCTGAAACATTCTTAATATGTTTATGGGTGGTGAGCACTGATCCAAGCTGGGGTGGAGTGGGGTGGGGTGGGGTGGGGGTGGAAATAGTGCAGCCCAGGTGCCTAACTGGGCCCATTATTTTTTTCTACAGATGTGCATCTAGTTTCTTTTTTACAATTTATAACCTTAAATAGTTTTTTTTAATTAGGCAGAGAATAATCTGTGGTCTTCAAATTACATGGAATTCAATTTCTATGTCTATAATGAAGGTTTTTTTGGAACTCAATCATGCTCACTTGTCTAGGGCTGGTTAGTAATAAAAACCTTCAGATGGCTAACAAAGCCTAAACATTTGTCACCTGGTCTCCACAGAAAGCATTTGCCAGCCATTATTATAAACACTGAGTCAACAACAACAACAGCAACAACAACCCATAGTTCTCTCAAGCCAAAACAATTAAAATCCTAGTGTTTCACCCCTTGGACAACACCATGGCCCTTTTATAAGTGTTCAGAGTGCTTATTATAATGATATCACAGACTTCTGCTCATTTAACTGGAAAAACTCTGTCCTGGAAATGCTCCAGTGAGAGAAGGAATTCTGTTAGCAGCCTTCACTATCACTGAAGGTCCCCTTCTCCTTTGCCTTGCCACTTACTGTCATAGTGTCTCAAGTTCCCCGTAAGGACTCTCCTCTTTTTTTTCTGTCAAAGAAGTTCTCAAACATGGCAGAATCTGGCTTTTCAATTTGGAGACCACAGCTCCTTTCCCGTAACAAGCTCATTTTAAATATTAAAAAACCCTGGGGTAGAGAGGTTAACCATTTTGCCCACATTCATATTAACCATAATCCTGGGATTTGAACTCAGCAGTATACAGTTTATGTGTTAAACTTACACCTTTTAGGAACCATTAGTTAGCTATACAGTTGAGTATCTATTTCTGGACATTATATCTTATATTTTTGGTTGTGAGCCTAGCCTTTAACGGCTGAACCATCTCTCCAGACCATGGACATTATATCTTTTGTATTGTGTTAAAGGAGTAATTATTGCATGTGACAAAGACAGAAGTGTAAATCTATGTTAACTTTATTTCTGTACAATTTCTATAGTAGCACATGTTATCTTCATCTGTGTATTCTATCTATAACATTCTTTATATGCTTATTATAGAGATCAAGATAGATATTTCATAACTATTTTTAAATGCATTAAAGGGGAATTCAGCAGGATATTAGTAGTAATTTATAGTTATAGGAAGATGGATAATACTTCTTGGGGTTCATATTTTCCTAATGAAGGCACATTGATTTTTACTTATATTTGACTAGGGGTGTTACATGGCATTCTAACAAGAAAACAAATTCATTCCATAGCAGAACATGACCAATAACCTGGATCTTCATCGAGCTCCTTCTTGCTTGAGTCTTTCTCAAGAACTTCTCTGTTAGTCAGAATCCAACTATGCCAGATAAACATCCTCTGGTCAGAAAATGGCACAGATGTAAACAGTGTTTCAGTCAGCATGAGTGGGTAGAATGTCTTTATTTCAAAGAGATAGGAGAGAGATAAAGAGAGAGGGAGAGAGCCTTTATAGGATCACCACCAATACCATAAGAGTAATCCCAGATTCTCTTGACTTTGGCTGCACCAGGATATTTGTCAATATGTCTGACCTGCCAGAGTATGACCCAAGAGAGCATGAAGGGACCAACATTCTGTGTTCTGACTCCTTGCAGTTTGTGCCACACATCCCAGTTTGTCCAGTTAATCAGAACCATAGGATCAGGGCTCCAGCCTAGGATCTCACTTCAAAACCAACAACAACAAAAAAATCTTAGTCCAGCCTCCAGGGATGGCCTGGCAGTGCTGGGAGACTCACACGTTCCTGATATGCCTTTCCAACTCCAGTGCTGTACAACCTATACAAACACTGGTTCCACAAGCATGAAGAGAGAAGCAACTGAGTCACCAATATCCACCCAATTTAGTTCAACCTAAAAGCAGCTGATGAAAAAGGCAAATGGTGATGCAACTATAGAATGAACCAATCAGAGCTGTGAGTAAATGATCAGGGACATTGCCATAGTTTTATTTTGAACTTCAGAATAGTTTTTAAATTAACTTTTTAAATTGCACTTGCGATACCACAGTATAAAACTAGCATTACAGGAGAAAGGCCTCGAAATTCTGTCTTGTGAGCATGAGATGGCTATTATACTCATGAACTCACCATAGCTGTGGTTACCTCCACGAGGCTTAAACAAGTCTGGGCCCACTCCATGGGTGGAGAAAGACTTCATAAGGGCTATGGTGTCTAGTCAGCTTGACCTACCTGGAAAGACAGAATCTCCACTGAAGGACTGACTGCCTCGAACAGGCCAACTTATGAACTTATCTGTGGGGCATTTTCTTGATTACAAATTGATGGTTCCACTACAGGCGGAACCATTCCTAGGCCAGTGGGCATGAGCTGTGAAAGAAAGGAAATTGGCTATGACCTTGAGCACCAATCCATGGTGCCTCAAGCTCCCATCCTGGCTTCTTCCCAAGGTGAACTGTATATCTCTAAGGTGAAGTAAATCCTTTCCTCCCCAAATTGGTTTTGCTTGGCATTTTATCACGACAACAGACACTAATTTGGGACAAGGTCCAATCACTCTCCAAGAGCTACAGGCATCTGATGGCTGCTTAAAGAGGGAGAATGGACAGTGATGAGTTAGACATGGTCCAGGGGAGAACATCAGACTCATCGTCATACCAGCAGCCCTGGTTTAACTTGTTAATTACAAAAGAAAATGACGTGATAGTGGGAGAGGGATTAGGGATTAGGTGAGGAAGATCAGGAGAGCTGAGGGTGGGGAGATAGGTGTCACCAGATTGAGTTATACACATACAGGAAATTGTCAAAGAATAAATTGAAAGCAAACAAACACGAGCAAACAGAGAATCAAGACCAGCTGTTTTGTTTTAGCCCATAAAAATTTGCCCAGCTACACACAGAGGCATGAATCTCCCTCAGCTGGGGAGTAAGGCCTAAAACAAGTACCAACAAAAGCAATAAATCCCCCCAAAGAATGAGAAGTGTTGGAAATGTTAAGTAAATACCATGGAGATAGCAAGTGGCCCCCAACCTTAGCAAAAGGATTAAATGGAATTAAGAACTACTATTTACTTTCAAGCTTTTGTTGTTCTGGTGACCCTCTTATGTTCATGGTCCCAGGCAGAATAGAATGTAGCTTCAAGATCCTGGCCTGAAATGAGGCAGTCCAAACCAGAAGGGGTCTCAGGAAGTCTTAAAAATCCACAAATGCTGGTCGGGGCACCCACGGACTTAGTTCTCAGGAAGGAGCTTTACTCAAGCTGAGACTGGGGGGAAAGAAAGCTTTACAAAGACCTGAGTGACAGGATTGACTCAGCTGGGTTCGTTAAAGCACCTAGAACAAGGCTCTCTCTTTGTAAAATGTTGTTAACATTATTTTTGCCATCATCAATAGTAACAGCAAACTCAAATACAGAAATGCAACAAGTGATATTGTTTTTCATATTCCTTTGGTACAGAAGAGACCATGTAGACCTAAAGCATGCATGCATTTCCATGCGTTCATCTGCAGGCTATCGGAGGAAAGAATTTAGAAAAAGTGGACAGGGTAAGCACCGAGACGCTCACTGTTCTAATCCCAGTAAGGAAAGAAGGGATTGTGCGAGAGTCTGATGGCAGGAAGGAGGAGAGGCTACATGTGAAGAATGTGTAATGAACAGAATTTGTGATGGGAACTTATGTACAGATATATTAGAAAGCATCTGCATGCATTCACATATTACTGTGAGCATCCATGGCTCACAATGGCTCTCTGTACGTGGACTCAAGTTGCACCTGCCAGATGGACACCCACATGGAATGTGTGTCGAGGATCTGCCATGCAGCCCAGAGAAAGACGAGGGGAGTGGGTGGGAACAAGAGCTGCCTTCTTAGAGTCTGACTTTTCTTTTCTAAAACAACATCTCACAAGTGGGCATTTCAATAATTAAATCTCACGGAAATTTTACTTGAAAATATTTTAATGGCTCTAAATTGGTAATGTTACTGCATAATTCAGTTAGCAAGAGACATTCTCTCAATGCTGCCACAATCATTTTTCCAAGTGTGCAAACATGGAGGAGAATACACACTGGCGAGAGGAAGAAGTAAGAGAAGAAAACCAGAGGATTGAATATTATCAACCAGAGCCATCTTGCTCTTCTTCCTACGTTACCACGAAATACTCAAATTTATAGAAAATACAAATACGCAATTTTGAGTAATGAGTACAAACACCATCACTGGTGTTCTGTTTTGTCCACAGCTCAAAACACTAAAGAATGAAAATCTTAATTTAAAAAATATAGACTTAATTACATATTTGAAGCTTAAAGCATAATTAAACATTATGACCATAGCAAGTTTGGGTAGTCTGAATGACTTTACAACTTTACACTTTAAATATCACTGAATAATACAATCGAAATAAGATCAAAAGGTGGTTGGTTGGTGCTAGATGCTCAAATGTCTGTTTATTTGCAATAATACTTCAATGTTGAACGGTGAGCTGTTCCCTCTGCTATGACCCAGCAAATAAAGGATAACTGAATTTTTCTGTTTCAATATAGGAGGAGGAAGAAAAATAAAGACGACTTTCGAGATCAGTTTTCATATTACATTTTGTGACACTCTGTTTCTCTCAGATAAGGAATATTAATAGAAATACTTCAGTCCTCCACCAATGAATCCTTTCTAAATGAACTCAGGGCACATGTGAGTGCATTCTTGTCAGGCAGCCCTCAACACATTAGACACCTCTCCATCTACAAAAGAGCACACTTTCCTCACCCAGTTCTCATTTTCTAGTCAAGGGATGATGGAAGAAACTCCTGTGGATGCCTCACCCTGTCGCACAGAGGCCAGAGCACACCACTGGCCTTGCTCAGTCACAAGTACTCATTCTTCATGGCAAAGATGTCAGGACCTCTCTGGTAGGTCTAGTGGCAGCACTGGGGGTCGAGGATGTTTGCTAGAATAAATAAGGCAAGGGACAACCAACAAAAACACAGTTGGATCTGAGACAGGCCAAGAGAATCCCTTCTCTGGGCCTGGTGCTGCCAGGGCTTATATGATCTTGGCACTTACAGAGGCATTAAGACATTGGCCCTCCAGGCCTGGTGGTCTTTCTCAGGAAAGCAGCTGGCTGACTCAGCTAACCTGTCATGGCAAGTAAGGAAGTGGCAGAGTGTCAGCATAAAAGCAGAACGCCGGATCCAGTGGAATCCTTTCTATTAGATGATAATCTTATAAAAGAAAGCTCATCCGACTAGAAACTTCTCCCACACTCACTTCTTAACCAGATCTGCTGTGGAGGCTTTACCCTCTCACCAGGAGATGCACAGAGCACCAGAAGGGCCCTAGAGAAATGGTAGCAGTAAACCAATACTAATTCTTCAACCTCAGAGTCCTCTGCTGCCCCTCAGCATTGCTCCCCAGGGGGTGATCTTGGCCCTCACCCTGAGCTTGGAATCCTTCAGAATCCCAAGCAACCGATTAGACTTCCAATGTCAATGTCAATTTTGCTTTTTCATGGAATCGTAAGGTCCAATTCTAGGGACTGTTCTAAGCTCACATGGATCCCTGGTCCTTGCAAGCATCCTCCTAAAGGGCCCTCCTGCCTGACTATATGACATCATCTTCCCATCCCCAGGCTGCTGCCAAAAGGACCAGGCAATAACTGATTAAAAGTCAAAACTTCAAGGATGGTGGATATAGTCTACCTTCTTTAAGTCCCTCATTCAAGCATGGAAATTTCCACTGTCCCATGGGGAAGGTAACTTGAACTATTTATAAGGATTTCTGGCAAAGAAGTCTCAGTAGCATTTCTCCATTTTGACACATGTATAGAAACAGCCACACTTTTCCTAACTTCCAGGTTCTCAGTTACATAAAGTACTGCAGTACGTGCTTAGAGAAGTCACTCAGATCAGAATGAGGGACCTAAGTCTTTTCATGGGATACTTTAATTACAAGTCAAGGATCCCAGAGCTGGCAATCCAAAATCTGAAATTAGAAAATTTTGAAGCACCAACAACATCACTTGAAGAATTTTGGAGTCTATCAGGCTGAAGATTAAGTATGGTCAGTGACTAGAATCTATGCAAGTATCCTAAAATCCCCAAACGTCTGGATTCTAAAGCACTCCTAGCCCCAAGCATATCAGTGATAGATGATCAAATTATGCATCCTAGGAAAATGGCTTGATAGCCAGATAAAACCAGTGTACTATCAAAATACACAAAAAAATTTCTTATGTGTTTCTATGCATTTCAATATAGAGGAGCTTACTAAGGCACTACAGAAAACCTTCAAATAATGACATAAATACACATCTCAGCTAAATATTCTTACAGCATTCCATGCAAGGCAGCATTTGTAAGAGACAGGGGTGGGGACAGAGCAGGGAGAGATGGAAGGGTTAGAAATGGGAGTCGCAGAAGAGTGAGAAGACAGCAATAAGTGTGTGAGGGGTGTGGAGGTTGGAACTGAATTGAATGTCTCAGAACATCTTCCTTAAGATGTGGGCACGTCACCCCTTCCTAGAATTAAGAACAAAGCACACATTGAAAGAGTTAAAGGGAGCATTTGTGCAGCTCAATCCAAAGGATGGTCCCAACGACTGCGGCTGCCAGGGATCCATCCCACAATCAGTCACCAAACATAGACACTATATCATATGCCAGCAAGATGGTGCTGAAAGGGCCCGGATATAGCGGT
>CACVCL010034776.1:0-18373 GCA_902729485.2 Mus minutoides
TCACTGTGTTGAATAATTAGTCTTCAACAAGGTAGATGGAGATCTACTTGAGGAAGTGATTTTCTGTCACAAAAAGAGGCTAAGGTGATTAGATCATCCAGTGTCTACTGCACCATTTAGTCAAAGCATAATCACTAGTCAGAAAACTAAGTAGTAGAAGAGCTCATCTCTGCACCTTGAAGAGGCCGAGCCTGCATAAAGGGAACCATTTGAGATCACACCATCTCCACCTTAAACAAAGCAACACAGAACACAACGAAGTTTTAACATACAGTAATAAAGCATTGTCCTCCGGTCCCACTACACACCGACAACTCTTTTTGATTATTTATTTTTTTATTTTAAAATTTATGTGCGTGTATGTATGTGGCATGTGTGTGCACATGCTGTTGAAGGCTAGAAGATGATATCAAATCCCTTGGCACTAGAGATACTGGTAAATATTGTGTGCTGCGCAACAGGGGCTGCTGTCGACCGAATTATGGTCTTCTGAAAAAGCAGCAAGCACTTTTCACTACTGAGCCGTTTCTCTAGCCCCTGTCCTTTAAAACATTTGTGTGTGTGTGTGTGTGTGTGTGTGTGTGTGTGTGTGTGTGTGTGTGTGTGCATTCATGTGCAATAGGGCATGTGATCATTAGTGCAGGTGCATGGAGAGACCAGAAGAGAGCAGCAGATCACAAGGAGCTGCAGTGACAATTGGTTGTTAGTTGCTCTAAGTGAATATGGAAATTGAACTTCCAGAACTCTCCGAAAGTAATAGAGGCATCTCTCCAGCCAGAGATATCACTGTACATAAGAAACACTTGCTTGTTATGCTAAGATGATCAACTAACACACAAGTTGTGAGGAAGCTCTGATTCTGAGACCTTTCAACAAGGTCCCATGGATTTTAGAGTGACGCCACTTAGAGAAAATAATACATGGCTGCCTTTTCCTTTTAGTTTCCAAAACATTGTGAATCTGCTTTTGTCTTATATACAGAAAAAGGAAAATAAAACTCTCGATTCGGCAAGCCTATAAATGAAACGGAGTTTTAAGAAAAGAATGAAAATCTAGCTTCGCAAAATCACTGGAGCGGACAAGGATTTGTGAAGGTGTAGTTCACAGCATGATTGCTTTGTGGCTGAGATAAAAACTTGTTTATATGGACAATAGCAAAGAAATAGCCACAAAATGGCATGTTAGGCAGTTCATACAAAATGTTCATGAGGAATTTTATTAATACAAGAACAACTGTGGTATAAAGTTAGTTGAAAACAGAAGTATGGGTCAGTGAAATGGAATAGTAGATAAAGGTGCTTGCTGCCAAACCTGAGGATATTTGAGGACAGGTACTAGAAGGAGAGAACTGACTCCCATTGTACCTATTCATAATAACCATGTTCATCACAGCACGAGCACATGAGCTCATGCATATACACACAATAAATAAAGAAAATGTAATAACTTCACAAGTGCTTTGCATAAAATTCATGATATACATTCAGTGGTCATAAGTATACTTAAAGTTTTCCTAGGGGAGGTGGCTATTGTCTATTCCATTTCTGCCAAATTCTCTTTAGAAAAAGTTTCCAGCGTGATCATTTGCTCTGTGGTGCACTTTTGTGAAGCCAGGGCATCTGGAATCATATGGCTGAGAGAGAAACTTGCACAGTCACAGAATCATGATGTGTCTAGTTGATTTGCTCTCCCTATGCAGCTCTATGACTTGTTTCATTGGTTACTTGTTTTCTCAAAGTGGGAAAGCTGAAATTCACATCTCCCATTAGCTCTTGAAGTTCTCCTGCTGGGTGTGAATTAGCTTCTGCTCATTAGACACACATTTATGCTGCTGGAAAGTAAGGGTCATGATACGTCCCGGCTTTCATTTAAACTGTTTACAGAAACTGGAGGCACATAATGTTATAGTAACATCAGATGAAGGAGCATCCTCCAGATTTTTGAGATTTGGAAGGCAATGAAGTCTACCCATGTCTAGACCCGAGGAGGAGTTATAGCTTGAAGGAAAGAACAAGATGGGATTGGCTGTTTTGTGGAGCTCTGGGACTCATTTAAGGTGAACCCTACAGCACCATCCTACAGTGATGACCCATTGATGCTGGGTGGTAACTGATGATTTTTTTAAAAAATAACTCTTTAGCCACTGACAATATGAAGAACCATTTCTGTTTTCTATCCTGAGTCATAAGAGCACAAGTTTAGGTAAAGCATGAGTTTTGATTTGAGAAAAAAATATTTCACAGTGTTAAACAGCACAGTTGATTGTGTTTGTGCATAAATGTATTTGTTTGCATGCATACACATGTAGTAAGACTTATTGTACAGACAAGTCTGTGTGGATGTCAAAGATTAATATCCAGTTCTCTTCTTCAGCGAACCAGCTAAGTTTGGTTAAGTTTGAAATAGTCTCCCATCTACTGAGAACTCAGCAAACTCAGGGCTCTGTTAGTTCCTGCCTTCCCAATGATGGGATTACACTGTGTTCACAGTCATGCTTGGTTTGTGTTCTCATGTTGGTTCCAGGGATCATACTCTTGTTCTTATGCTTCTCAAACAACTATTTACCAACTGAGCAACCTTCCTATTGCTACATGACTGTATTTTAAGATCTTTTTCCATCAGAATATATAAATAATAAATATACTTTGTTAAATAAATATACAGTTCTGGAACAATGGATAGAGAACATTCATGATGATGACACAACCTCACTTACTCATAGAAGCTTTGAGAACCAATTCAGTACATTAAACTACCCACACAATACGCTGAATAAATGTCTTTTGTTGCTACAATTTTAAAATGCAGATTAATTTATGGGCATTCTTTATGAAAAATTAATACTTAACAAAGATAACTTCTCTACTTCTTAACTTATCTCAAGATAACCACAGTCTATGGTTCTGTAGGTACTTACTGAGGGGAAAACAGTTTTGCTTTGAGGATTCTTGTGTGCATACATAGTTGACAATGCACCCTGTAATTAACAAGTCTTTGTCAAGCTTCTGGGTATCACACAGAGGCTGGAGATCCGAAGAGGATTCACAAATGTCATTATTTATAATTTGGTGTGTGTGTGTGTGTGTGTGTGTGTGTGTGTGTGTGTGTGTGTGTGTATGTATGCAGACAGACATTTCAATGTTAGCTTTCTGGAAGAAAATGCATGGATAGACATGTGCTGAAATTTACTACAAATATTACTGATTTAAAAATGAAGCACATAATCTAAAATGATGTTATTATTAAGGTATATTATCTTTTATATAAATTTCCTAGACTGAATATATCATTAGGGAATGTTCTTCACACTTTTGCTGAACTCTTGTGTCTACAGTCAACTGATGGATGGAAAGAAAAACCTGAGGTTTTTGGAAATGGTTTAGTGGTTAAAGTGGTTATCACACAAGCATGATGACCATAATTCAGTACCTTCATGAACCAAGTGTGTATGTTGGCCTGCATGAAATCTTAGTGCTCAAGAAACAGAGACAGGACATTCCCTAGAGCAAGCTGGCTAGCTGGACATCAGCAAGCTCTGGGTTCAAGCAAGAAATACTTCCCCAGTACAACATGAAGATTGATCCAGGGAGATTACAGATATTAACCTTTGACCTCAATATGTATACACATACACAAGCATATATACATGCATATACATGTCCATATCTATCACACATACATAAAAATGTAAAAGGAAAGAAGACAGAAATTTAAGCATTTCCAACATAAATAGTTAATGATGTTTTATCTATGTTAACACTATGAAAAAAAGGAGGAAAGAGAAACCATGAGGATGTTACAGCTCCTCATGAACTCATCGACAACATGTGCAAGTTCAATCTCAATCAGATAAAAAAAAAATCTTTTCATGGAAGCTGCAGTGTGTCACAGTGTGTCCTATAGTATAACCTTTTGTTCACATATGATTCTTTACTAATATTCGTTGCAATGAGTCATTGGTCTGGATCAAGGCCTCTAGCTTCTGCTACACTATCAATACTGGGTCTTTACAGGGACTCCTCTCAGATGTCCTGTTTTTCCCTGTGTCATTGAGATTCTGTAGTTTTCAATCTATAGAACCTGCCTCTTTATATGCTCGAGCAGATCGTAGATGGGGTAGATACTGGGGTGGGTCAACTCAAAGCCCTGTTTCTGGACCTGGCGTGGGGGTAGCTTAGTTAGTCAGCCTACCAAATTTCTGTGTCTGTACCACTAAAGTGAGCCCTCCAGCAGTGCCGGGTCAGCTCTCCTGCTCTCGTATGCTCAGAGCCAACTCATCCACACCTTTCTCACCAAGGCCATCTTTATCTTTCCCATCTCTCAATCACATATTCATCCAAGGTCAGCAAGCCAGCTTGAGGCAGGTGCTTGTATGTCTTTCTTCTGGCTTCCCAGGATTAGCACCCATAGGTTCTTATAGTTGTAAGTGGTTGTAGTGCATACTTAGAATGAGCTGCTTAAAACTGACTTGGTTATTCTTATTTGAATTGACAGTCATTCAAGAGTGAAGGAGGCTTGGGAAATGACTTAGTAAAGTACTTCCTTCATAAAATGAAGTCCTGAGTATAAATCCTAGAACCCATCTAAATATTGGGTTTATGTAGGATGAGTTAAAATTCCACTGTGTTTTAGGTTGAGACAGGAGATTCCCTTAAGGAAGCTAGCTAGATCGGCAGTATCAAAGAGCTCTAGGTGCAACTAAGAGACTTTGGCTCAGTGAGAATGGGACAACAATTCAGAAAAACACCTGCTGTCAATGTCAGGCTTTCCAGAGTAAGAGCATACATACATGTAGTCATTCCCCACATGGGCATAAACACACACATGTAAACATGCACACACATCTAGGTACATGACACACATATACATATGAAAAAATATATGTTAAAGACAAGACTTTTAGTGTCTGAATTTTGGAACAATGATTCTAGCAAGTGTGTCAGACAGACAGACAGACAATGGTGCTATAGGTGGTTATCTGCCCTGTTGCTGTAGTCTAAACTGAACTCCTAATGTCACTCCTGTGTTATACAACTTTACTCAACTCTCTTCTCCTTGCCCTTGACTATCTCTTTCAAATTCAATTTTCTCCTTAGCACATAATGGGTCCAATCGCATATAAAGACAGATTTGTTGATCAACTGTACAGACTGTTGGAGGTCCATGGTGTTCCAGTATAGAGCCAGGGAGACAGCTCACAGGCAAACTGCTGGAAATCCATGAGGACCAAATGTTGATTTCCAAAACTTATGAAACAAAGTCAGGCATGGTGAAATGCTTGTAATCTCAGTACTTGGGAAAGTATGACTGACAAGTAGGTCTCAGAGAGAGGCTGCTACTATTATGCTCAGAGTTGAAACAAATGTGTAAATGAACAGCTGAACACCAAACTGTCAACAAAAGGAAGAAAGTGAGAAAAATATAGAATCAGACTATTCTTTCAAAGAACACCACATAAACCATTTGAATACTATTCCTCTTGTAAATTGAAATTAAAACAACTAAGCAACTTATAAAAAATGGTTCAGTGAATATCTAAAATAACAATTATTTGTTATGGAGAGACAGCTCAGTGTTTTCTCAGAGTAAAATCCAGTTCAGATCTCAGAACCCATGCTAGGCACTCACAACTATTCGTAAATCAAGTTCCTGGAGAGCTGATGCCCTTCGTGGCTCTTACAGCAATCTATACTTACATATACACTCCCAAACACACACACACACACACCATTAAAAATAACAAAATCCTTAAAATAGAGATTAACTGTATACATCCAAACATCCACCCCTACACTACCTTTGTAATAATTTTTTTATGAATCATCTTAGTTTGGGTAAATGCTCATATTTGTGGAGCATTAGTCTTTGGAACCTATATTCAGATACTACAGATTACATGATATTTTATGACTGGTTTATTCAAAATTTTATTTTTATTTTATATAATGCATTAGATCTTAGTTTCTTCCAGGTAACAAAAAAGAAAAGGAAAAGAAAACCTTTCTTGATCGCATGTTGCTTTCAGTCATAAAATTTTTATCAGCAGTTAAACATTTATTCACCCACTCCATTCTCTCAGCCATTTGAGGTGGCTCACCACAAAATCAAGTAAATTTAGAAGGACCATAAAAGGATAAAAGTCCAGAATGCAAAATTAAAACTTCTAATAAGAAGCCTATAACATTAGAACAGTAGAAGGCTAACACAGACTATAACTTATGCTAGCACAGGCAAGAGGGACTGCAACATTTATCTGCTGGCTTAGAAGTCATCAGAAAAGAACTGCAGACACTGTGTGGGTCACTGTGGCCTGGTGCTGACTGCTGCTCTGTGTGTGGAGCTCTGTATGGAGCTGAGATGCGGGATCCTGAAGTAGAGAGGCTGAAGAAGTGGCTTAGAGGTTAGGAACATTTTCCGTTCTTACAGAGAACTAGGGTTTGGTTCCTAACAACTATGATGAATATCTCATAGTTTCCTTGTAACTCCAGATCCAGGGGATCTAACACCCTTTTCTGATGTCCATGAGTACATGAACTTTTCTGAACACACACACACACACACACACACACACACACACACATACTCACACAGACACAGACACACAGAAATATACATACACATAAATAAAAATGAAAAACTATGTAAAAGATCTTTAAAGACTTTAAAATGTACATACTTTCCTGAAATCCTGTGAGAAGCATGCTGTCAGTGGTACCCATGGCTGCTGCCCTAGTCCTCTCCGTGGTCAGTGGTAATTGCTCAAGCCCTTCCAGCCTATCTCAGGTCTCCTCCTCTAACTTCCATAATACCTACTGCCATTTGAAATTGCTTTTAAAATATTACCTTTTCGAAAATGAAAAAAAAATATTTATCAACTCATGTTGAAGGGGTAGAACATATGCATGCCATGGAGCCTGTGAGGAAGTCATGAGACCTCTTGTGATACTTGGTGCTTCCTTTCCACTATTTGGGTTTTCATTACTCCAGATGGACAAAATGTGTGTGTGTCTAATATATGCTATATACATATGTGTGTGTATACATATTACAGACTGATGTTTCCATAAAGTCAGGGTTCTCACCAATTGTCATATGAGGTGTGTGCACCTCCACACTTGAATGCCAGAGATTATAGTCTGTGTCTTCTTCAATTATTCCCCATCTTTTTAGGGTGACAGAGTCTTTACTCAACCTAAATTTGGGTGATGTCCGTCCAGGATTCCTTGGGATCCTTCTTTCTTTACTTCTCCAACCCTAGGATTGAAATGCACACTACCGTGCCAGGATTTTTACACACATTCTCAGGATCTATTTAGGTTCTTACGCTGCAGAGCAACTTTACTAACCAAACCATCTTCCTTACCCCATCAATGGTCTTTTGTGGTAGCCTAGGAAACAAACTGATTTATTTTAGGTTCTCCATAAGGATTTCCAGCAAAAGAGACAGGAGGGAGGCTAGCCACCATGAACTGAAAGCTTGGAGAGACTATTGTGATACATTCTTTCTATATTAATGATTTATATGTCCACGTATGTGTCTTTGTTTGAGCTTTATTGCTGTAAAGTGACACCGTGACCAAGGCAACTCTTATAAAGGCAAACATTTTATTGGGGCTGGCTCATAGTTTCAGAGATTTAGTCTATTATCATTACAGCAGGAAGCATGGCGGCATGCAAGCAGACATGGTGCTGGAGGAGGAGCTTTGAGTTCTGCACCTTGATCTGAAGACAGACGGGAAGAGAGTGAAATTCTACACTAGGTGGAACTTGAGCATAGAAGACCTCAAAACACACCCACACAGTGACACACTTCCTCCAACAAGGCCACACCTATTACAACAAGGCCATACCTCCTAGTAGTGTCATTCTCCATGGGCCATCATTCAAACACATGGGTCTATGGTGGCCTTACCTAATTAAACCACCACAATGTGACAGTATCTGTCAAGGAGATAGTTTTGTTCAGTGTCTTTTGCTCGGTTGTCATCTCGATTGGTGGAGCTTCGGTCAGTACAGGAAGGAGGCCAAGATACCCCAAAATAGCTGAGTTACCTCTAGGTTCTTCTTAACACAGACATGGGGATGGACCACAGAAAGCCTTAATGAAGTGTAGTAGAAAGTTTGAGGTGGGGCTTACAAAGAAGTGGATGCTTTCAAGATTTATTTTTAATTTTGTATATGTGTATATGTGGAGGAAGTGCAATGGGAATACAAGTGCCTGAAGAAGGCCAGAGAGGGCTTCAGCTCCCTTGAACTGGAGGTGTTATAGCCACCATGTGTGGGACCTAGGAACCGAACTTGAGTCCTCTGTGAAAGCAATCTTTGCTCCTGCCCACAAAAACATAGCCTCACCCCAAGAAGCAGGTCTTGTTGGATACTGCTCATTTACATTTTCTACAAAATGCTACATAGCATGTTTCCATTTCCCAGCCATCCTGGGGAATTGTCTGGAGATGACCTCTGCTTGTTCTCTGTGCTCTGTTTTAGTGCATATGACCCTTCTCATCCCTGCTCTCTGTCATCTTTCCTTCTTTCCTTCATTGATTGCTTTATCTAGTTGCCCAATTTGGTTTTTCTCTGACATCCTATCTCTTTCTAGAACATTCTTTCTTTGTATTTTATGCTTTCTTTCTCACCCAAAAATGCCTCTGGGCTTTTTTAATGAATATATTTTCTTGGGACAGAAGGTATGAATATGTATTATGATTCCTCTCTCTCTCTCTCTCTCTCTCTCTCTCTTTCTCTTTCTCCCTCCCTCTCTTCCTCCCTTCCTTCCTTTCTTTTTCTTTTTTCCTTTATTCCTTCCTTCATCAAGTTTTATTTCTTACTCTAACATATAAGTAAATTGGCAGAAAAAAATCTTGTACACATACTGCTGGTTGGATAAGCAGCAAAAGCCTGTGTAAACATGAAATACTTTGGGGTATAATAAGGAGCCTACATGATATGCCAGGAATGAAAAGACTTTCCTTGCAAAGCTCAAGCTTACTACCTCATTCCAATCAGGGGACAAAAGTCTGTGTTTTCAGTCATTAGAAAAGTAGCCAAAACTCTTTGTGAAGATTCATGCCTCTAGCCATAAACCAGAATGCCCCCATAACATCTGAGACATAGCTCCATCTTTGTTCTAATCAACATTCTTGTTAGACTGCTGTCTTCATTTCTTTTCTGTTGTTATAATAAGATATCACAAGCAAGGAAATTTATAGAAGAAAGAATTTGTTATGGTATTACCATTTCAGAGGGGTAGAATCCATGATCACCGTGGCAGGAATCATGGCAGCAGCTAGACAGACATGTCATTGAGGCAGTAGCTAGGAGCTCACACCTCGGTCCACAACCATGAGGCAGAAGAGCTAATTGGGAATGATATGGACTTTTGAAACCTTAAAGCACTACTGTCCCTAGTGGCATACATTCTCCAACAAGGTCATGCCCTCTAATTCTTCCCAAACAGTTCCACCAAGTGGGGACCAACTACTCAAACATTATGGGGGTATTCTCATTCAAAACACCACAGTTAGTGATAGATGATTTGCATTTCATTGATATTTTCATCAACACGAAGGTAATAATAAAAACCTGAAGCGAAGAACAAAGTGAATTGTGACAAAATCACTGTGTACCAAGGAGAGACACTTGGACCTAAATAACAGTTTTTGATTATGCGCCCTGGTGTGACCCACTATGTTACCACAGACAACTCCAGTTACAGGACACGTCTGTGGTCTTAAACTTGGGTCATTATCTTACATCCCAGCCACATTTTGATACGGAAAAACAGATGGAACCATAATTTGTAGGCACAGATAAACTTGTTTGGAATTGTTACCATTTAAACAACCAATCTACTATATTTTCTTATGTTGAGAGAGAGAGTGTTTACTACTAGCCATCCAAGGAAAAAGATGTAGGTGCCCCCAAAACACTTAGAACACACATCCAAAAAATTTGTTTGGAATACAAAGTGATGTAAAACTCTGCTGTCCACCTCGGTGTCCTCTTTTTCCTTCTCTCTCTCTTTATTTGTGGTTTCTCTTTTAAATGTTTTCCTGTCCTTGAGTCATTTCATGCAGTTGTACAGTAATTGCTGGTGTTTACTGGGGTGGGTGGCAAGAATTATGCATGTTTTCATACACATACTTTGTATTGAATTACCTGCTAGCAACAACAAACTGTTTTTGTAGCTAGACCAGACTTCTCAGCCCTGAGTAATTTTCTGGTGACATTACAACAATCTTTTTCTTTTGGAAGTAGAAGTTTCCAGGCACTTTGAAGGTAAAAATTTAGGTTTTCTTTAGTCTCCATGTCCACAAGATTGGAGAACCAATCAATTCACCATAGCAGTCAGAAATAGTCAGGCTTGTGTGTGCACTGATTGAAAGAACAGTAGAAAGAAAACCACATAGATTTCCTTAGTGATATTACTGATAATTACAGATGTCCCTATGCATTCACTGTATGGAGGTGACCATGCTGAGAATTTTACGCCGAGTTGGTGATAGGTTGTGGTGAATAGCTGTGTAGAGAAAAATGATCTGCTTATGTTTTCAGAAGAGCCTAAACCATGTTTACCTAGGCTGGGAAGGGGGGTAATGGTGAAATGAGAAAGACAGAAACCAGTGCTAATGTCTGTGCTTATAGAATAAAAATAAGGATAAAGTAGGGGCATGGGAGCTACCTATAAGGACTGGGACGTAGATAGAACATAGGAACGAGAACTGCATTTTGAGGAATACTGTCCATTCTGTCTTGGACGGGCTCAGGGAAGAATAGAATATACCTACGACAAATGGGTGGTTAGGTCAGGGGCTTTTTTGTTTTGTTGTTGTTTTTGTTTTTTATTTATTTTTATTTTTTATTTTTTATTTTTTTTGAGACAAGGTTTCTCTGTGTAGCCCTGGCTGTCCTGGAACTCACTTTGTAGACAAGGCTGGCCTTGAACTCAGAAATCCACCTGCCTCTGCCTCCAGAGTGCTGGGATTAAAGGCGTGAGCCACCATGCCTGGCTAGGTCTGGGGGCTACTATGTGAACATGTTTTAGCAGAAAGTAAAATTAAAGTGCTCTAGATAGAAAAAGCCAAAGGTATTAAATGCTTAAGAAATACCAGAAAAGCGCTGGGCTTCATTATAACCCAATATAACCATGGTTTTGTGCGTGTGTGTGTGTGTGTGTGTGTGTGTGTGTGTGTGTGTGTTTGTGAATGTGGATCTCTGTGTGCCATGGAATGTTTGTAGAGGTCACCATCTCTGGCCCTTGCTTTGAAACTTGATTAAGATAGGATCTCTTTGTTATTTGCCTCTATGGAAACTAGACTTGCTTGGCCATGAGTTTATGGGGAATTTTATTTCTTTCTCCTATCTCTTCCCAATAGGAGTGCTGAACCTGGACCTAGACTGACAGACAGCAAACCCCCAACAATCATTTGGTCTTTGCTCACCCACAGCATTGGGGTTGTAGGTATACATGCAGTTATGCCCAGCTTTGTATATGGTTTCTGGATATTGGAATTTAGATTGATGATCACACAGCAAGCACTCTTCTGATATACTTGGTTATATCTCCAGATATTTATTATTATATGCTGTCATATGATATGTACAGTCATGCAGGGATTTCTATTGCTTTAGAATTTTTAGAACCATAAAGTATATTCTGTTTTGTTCCTGGCTTATTTCAGAGTAATTTTATGAGTTATTTACATGTTTTTATGGATAATTTGTTCTTTTTATAGTACAATTTGAATATATTGTTTGTAAAATTTTTTGTTTGTTTACTTCTAAATTTATGATTTCTCTATATACTAAAATCAGATTATTCTTCTCATTGATTTTTTTTTGAAGCTGAAAATTTAGCTTTTATGTTAGAGTCTGTTGTTCATGTAGATTTAAGACTTTTATTTTTCAATTTAATATTTAAAGACTTATAAAAACATTTATCTGGATTTTTAGGAGTCTGAATATGACATATTTGTTTGCTTTTTTTATAGACAGGGTTCTTATACATCCCAAGTGGACCTGGGACTTATACATTTATTTAGTGTATACAAACATGTGCACAGTGTACATGCTATTGTGTATTTATGGAGGTTAAATAACAATTTATGAGAGTAAGTTCTCTCTTTCCACTTCTATGTTGGCCCAAAAGACCAAACTGCAGTCATCAGGTGTGGCAACAACCACCCTTATCCACTGAGCCATTTCATTGGCCTTTGGGTAGAATTCTCTATGAGCTGAGGATGACCCTGAATTGCGCATCCTTGTGTCTCTACAGGTGCTTATCACCCCTACCCAGTTTATACATTTCTGTGCACAGAACTCTATGTGAGGCAGGCGCTCCACTAACCAAGTCTGTCACCTGCCTCCTTTGCTGTTTTTAGTGTTAAGTATTTTCTTTGGGACTTGCTGAGTTTTCTCTAGGGCTTAATTTAGTTTTCAGCACATTCCAATACCTGTCTCTTTGACAGTCTTCTTATCCTCTAAGACTCTCGCTGTGCATCAGTGAGACTGCACAGGGACCTATAGGTCCTCTATGGACTATTGCATTCTTAAATCTTTTACTGCTGTGCACCAATTCTATAATGTCTAACACTTCACATTGAAGTCTCTCAATAACTATTTTCTGCAATATTCTTTCTTATTTTAATCACATAACATGGGTTTATTGTTTAAATATTATGTTTCTCAGTTTTGTAATTTGCCTTTAGGTTTTTTTTATTTTTATTTTTGGCAGATACATTTATCATACGAGAATCCATTTCTTCACTTACACATGTCATCATTGAACACATTCAATCCATTGTTTGAAAGTCCTTTCCTATGGCTTCAAATCTCCCCATCTTTTCTCTGGGGCATTTTCCATCAGCTATTTTCTTCTGGTTATGAAAGAAATCGCAGGCTTTCTCTGTGATGAGAATATTACCTTGATTTCCCTTTTCATAACCACAAGCAATTTAGTTGTACCAGGCATCTTTATTTATTCTAAGCCAGTGCTTAATGTCCCAATAATAGCCTTTTCCATGCTAAGTTGGAACAGGATGGAAACTTCAGGTATGACACAGGGTAACACAACATTATGCCTTCCCACAATCATGCAAAGAAATGATGACCAAATATTTGGTTTTGAATTCTGTCTTCTTTGTTAACCGAGAATGTAGAGGACAGAAGATTCAATGCGGTGAGGACATTACTTGGACCTGTGTGTTCAAAAACAGAAGGTTGGATAGAACAGAAACCTCTGGTTCTCTGGATCATAACACACAAAGAGAAAATTGAATAGGAAACTGTATGATCAGTAGTTGTTAAATGTTGTCTAGAAGATAAATGAACACAGAATCCTTGCTAATAAATAATTTCTGATCTTCTCAAAAAAAAAAAAAAAAAAAAAAAAAAAAAAAAAAAAAAAAAAAAAAAAAAAAAAAAAAAAAAAAAAAAAAAAAAAAAAAAAGAAAGAAAGAACAGCAAGCTTTGACAGGAGTGGCTTCTTCCTAAACTAGGTTAATGGTGCTTTTACTCGTCAGTTAACTAGATTAAAGGGATATTTATTAAAAGGGAGAGAGAGAGAGAGAGAGAGAGAGAGAGAGAGAGAGAAGAGAGAGAGAGAGAGGAATCAGAAATAGGACTGAGAAGGCTGGTGAGATAGTTTAATCAGGAATCATATCTGCTAACAACAAACCTAATGATCTCAGCTCAATCACTGGTGCCCACAGGGAAGAAGGAGTGAAAGCATTCCCACAGATGATCTTCAAGCTCCCATCATACACTCTAAGTAAATGAAAGAATAGCAACTGAGACAAAGCACCCAAGAAAGGTAACTACCACCCTGTGTCTTGCTTTTGTCTTTTAGAAGCTTTAGGTTGTAGCCAATCACTCAGGCTGCCTTCAGAGCACCTGATAGGAGACATTACAGGGTCTTTAAAAACAGTTATTTATATTTAGGACTTCTATTTTAGTTATTCAGTATTTATTAAAGTCAGCGAGTTCTCAGCACTCTGAGGCTGCGATGGGTGGGCAAACATGGCTTTTGTTCACGAAGTCAGGAGACAAGTTAGGAAATGTTTTTGTGGTGTTAACTTGGTAATTGCCCTGTAATGCTGACTCCACTGAAGAGCTACCCTTGCTTCCTGAGTTCTCAAAGGACCTCCTGTGAGCTTTGTATTTCTAACTCTGGATATTACTTAAGCTCCCAGTCTCATTGTGGAGTGTCATATTGATTGCCAACTTGAAGGGATCTAGCCTCACCTGGACTGCCCTTCAGTGTTTATGTTGGATGAATTGAGGTGTGAAGACCTGACATAAATATGGATGACTTCATCCCGTGAACTGGCACCCTGGACTAACAGTAAAGGAGAAAGCAAGGTGAGCAAAGGCATTCTTCTCTCTCTTGCTTTCTGACTGTGAATGCCATGTGGGCAGTGGCCTCATTCTACAGGCCTGTCCCCATGCAATGGACTGGATTCTAAAATTGTGAACAAAACCAAGTCCACTCTTCCTAAAGTTGTTTTCTCTGGGTACTTTTTCTTTGGCATAGCAATGAGAAAAAGTAACTAATACACCCATTTTAGTAAAATGTGAGAATGTCTCTGTGCTCCTGTAGATCCTCCCTTTTGGGTGAAGCATCACATTCAATTTAGGCTTTTCTTTTAAAGGACTTGGGGAAAAGGGTGTGTCTTATAAGTCCATGGTTTCCCCATGGACCACAGAGAGATTCCATTCAGAGCTTTAATGATAGTCTAAGCAGCACCTTGAAAGGCAGCCGATAACATCCATCTCTTTAAATGAGTAAGCTGCAGGGCTGAAATAACTTTGGCTTTACTGCTTTTAAACTTCATGAAGCCCGGGTTAAGCTCTCGGCGATGTTACATCTGAGAAATACAGACCTCATTTCACCTGTTCTGCACAGCAGCTGCGGTTTTATTTGGAAAATTGATGAGGGCATTAAGTTTTGAACTCATGTTGATTCTAATGTAAATAAATGCCTTCATGACTTCATAGTTGGGAGTGCCACTAATCCAGACCTTAAAATTAAGGGTTATCTTGTTGATTGGGAGAGAATTAAGGCAATCAACTTTCAAGGCTTTGATAAATGAGATTGAACACTTAAAAAGCATTTTAAAGCTAGCTTTAAAAGAAGATGACTAGAAAATCAATAGCATCATAACACACCCATGGAAACAGAAGCATATGTATTCATTTTAAAGATGTTTTCTTCTGCTATTTGCATTGAATTTATTAATAAGGGGCTTAAAATAACTATATAAATAATTAAGTATGTTTTAGGAAGGGAATGCATACTACATCTTTTGTCAGTTCATGTACAGAGAGGCCTGAGAAGCTCAATTTTCAAAAGAAATGATAGTTTAGACTTAGCAGACTTCATATATAGTCATGAGATCACACGTTCTCTCAGGAAGTCAGAAGTACAAAAGGCTCAATCGTATTCCTGGTTATAATACTTGTTGGTGTATATGAATTGATGTCCATTTTATTGAACTATGGAACTTCTTAGACTGACCTCACAGGTAGCTAAGATGGACAGATCTTGTGAGGCAAATTATTTCCTTCCTTCACTTCTTCATGAAGATCATCCTAACTCATGCAATATCCACTCATCCGGAGTCTATACTAGAGAGATTCTGGTACAAATTCTACTTAGCATGCGGTGAATTCTTATGGATTACTTTAAACTAAATGTATGGGCTTTTCGTGGTATGCAGGTGAGTGATCCCAGCTCAGCCAGTATTTGGAGTATTTTCTGTTAGCACAAAAAGACAAATGGGCTTTGTGTTCTATTGTTATTTCCTTTTATGTTTAAAGCATATTCCTGAGGTGTTGCAGAATTGTTATTAGGACTGTATCATTTGGGCTTGGAGCTGATACAATTCAAGCTATTGGCATCAACCTCATGCATATTTAAGCAGATATATAATTATTAATGCACTGAATCATTAAAAAATAAAAGCAACAGAATTACACACCCTAGCTTGCCATTGTCAGTTGCTGCTCCCATTTTTTTTTTTTTTTTTTTTGGTGACCTGGATTAAGCAAGTAGAGGACAGTGTTTTAGATGACTCTCTGTTCTAAGTTTACTCCAAAGATTATAATTAAAAAATGGTTTCTATTTGTTTGGAGTCCACTACTTGCTAGACTCCATACTACATTCTTAATGTGAGTGTCCTTTTTAATTTTATTAACAATGGTGAAATAAACACCTTCTTTTTGGCGGAGAGGGGGTTAAAACTGTTAAGGCTGAAGGCTTACATGTGAGAGTAAGATTATATCATAGGATAAATAAGAAACTTGGAATATCACATAGCCTTCTTATATTCCAGGTCCTAACCTAGGTCTACTATTACTTCTCAATTATAATGATTCATTCAGATGTGTATGCTAACCACAAACACGGCAGTTAGGATATTGATAAGCATTGAAAGTATCGGTCCCGCCTTCCAATGCTGAGATTTACTTTCTACCCTATGGATCATTCTGGCCCAGAAAGGGCTCTTGTTAGTGAGGCACGGGCAAAGTGAGTAAAGATTCTCTGAAGGAAAAGTCACGAGCAGGGCAAAAAGCTAATGCATTTTTCTTAACCCTCCTCGCCTACAATCAGAGCTTTAGTTAGCCCTTAGAATGGTTTTGTAGAAAAATCACCACCTTCAGGTACACAGCATGTGTGGAAGATGGGATAATAAAAAAAATAGGACCTCAGTATGAGCTAGCAAGACAGCTGGGACTACATGAAAACCCTTTCATGTTTGAAGATTCTCTAGAAAGACTTTGTGGATACTGCATGTAGGCATGTTTATAGCGTGGGCTTACCATGACAAAAAGAGATCCAAAGTAGAATTAATAAGGGGCAGTCATGGGAAGCACAGCTCCTGGAAGACATTGCCTGCAATGCTTCCGGCTCTCCTCCAGCATAGTAGGTAGAGTGTTCACAGTCCTCCTCCATGGGACAACCCTTGAGAAATGTTTCCTCCCTGGGAAGCTGCATTAGTTTTTCATCATCTGGAGCTTCTGTGAGAAGGTGTGGGGACACTTAGACACCTAGCATGCGTTCAGCCCAGCTACCACAAAGGAGAGCAGGCACATATTCTGACTCACACAGTTTGAATATCTAGCAGAGTTATAAGGAGCTGATCAAAGTTGAGAAACAGTGGGACATTTCCAAAATATCACTTTCTAAATATTAGCTCTGAGCCAAATATTCAAGCTGCTGATTCTATCACTAGCTGTCTCAGGCCTGCTGCTTCCATTAACATATTTAACACATCTACAGCTATGTGAAATCTCCTTGGTAGAGAAAGATATCTTCATACTGCAGAACAGAGTAATTACAGAGTAGGATGTGAGTGGAGCTTTCTTCCTGTCTGTCTCTTAGGTCAGACGTGTGTCCTATAGACTACTTTCTCAGCTTTGCAATATGCCTCTACTTTCTGAGGAGGTATGGCATCTTAGGACATGACAGCTAATTTTATTTTTCCTTCTCTTCCTAGTGTTCTAAATGTTGGGTAACAACATTTTTTTTCACAAACTTTGTTTTCTTTCTCTGGAGTAGTACTTTGGATGTACCATTGGACTCATGGATGCCATGCTAGAATCTTTGGTGACGTCTTTTTTGCCCATTGGGTACTGACTGAAAATCTGAATACATCACATTTATCTTATAATCCCATGACAGATCTTATTGATGTCTCAGTGTTTCAATTATTTTGTTTCCGTTATTTCCTAGAGGCATCTCTATAAAGGTCCTTCCTAGTCAAACAGCAACATTTCCATTGAATAAGGTCAAAGTTATTACTTTTTGGCAAGAATCAACACAGTGAAGCATCTTTGTCCACCTTTAGATAACCCTTGCTTTTCTGGTCTCCAGGTAATTTCTGGCTAGGGCTCACTGCCATGGTATGGTATCTGAATCCAGAAAATGATGGTTCAGATAGGGCAAGATGTTGAGAGTACCCAGAACTTGATAATATTTGGGGATAAGTATCAATTATTCAAATAGGAAGAACCCTATTAGGTTACTAAATTACAAGCACATGATGGGGTTCTGGGGCCCATAGAACCTAATATTTAATGGCTCAGAGACTAAGAGTGCTTGAAGTACAAGCATTAGGATGTGTGTTTGGATCCTCAAAACCTGTATAAGAAGCTGGGCATAATTACCCATGTACCTGTAATATTAGCACTATTTGTGAGAAAATAGGAACAGAAACAGGAGGATCACTGCTTGCTGGCTGCCAGCCTACTTCCAGGTTCAATAAGAGAACCTGTCTCAAGGGTGCAAGGCAGAGCAGGACACCTGAAATTTTTGGGCTTCCTTATGCTTCACACACATGCATCTGCATTCTCTCTCTTTCTCCCTCTCCCTCTC
>CACVCL010034777.1:0-18304 GCA_902729485.2 Mus minutoides
TGCATATATGGAAGAAGATGGCCTAGTTGGCCATCATTGGGAGGAGAGGCCCCTTGGTCATACAGACTCTATATGCCCCAGAACAGGGAAAGGCCAGGGCCATTATGTGGGAGGGGGTGGGTAGGGGAGCAGGGCGGGGATGCGGGAGGGTAAGGGAAAATTTCTGGATAACATGTGAAATGTAAATGAAAAATAAAAAAAAAATATTATTTCACCTATTAAAAAAAAAAAAAAAAAAATAATTCACAAAATAAAAAAAAAAAAAAAAAAAAAAGAGGACATGTCCATCAACTGCAGACCGAGTCCTCTCATAAGCCAGCATACAGCACTTAACAAGGATGGCTTATGTGGGCCCCCTGGACCAGTCTGTCTTTCAAAACCTATGTCATGAAAAATTGTGTGGGCTTTAGTATTTCTGTACTCAAGTTAAATAAATCCATTACTTGGCATCCTATCTACCTCACTGGATGTTATTACTTTTAAATCTGTAGTTCTAAGATTTTAGGTAGCTTTATTTCTTTGTAGTTTCCTATCATAGTTTACTGCAATTAATATCTTGATGATTAAAAAAAGACCGTGAGGACAATGCATGAAAGGAAAGCAAAATTTTAAATTCCTGTATTTGTCAGTGATAAAATTTTTGTATAGTTATAGATATAGAACTGTATCTATAGATGGTAAACAGAAAAAGATATGTTTTATGGGAATCCCTCTGGCAATCTTTGATTTATAGTTTGTGAGACAATGAACAAGTCACTTAACGTCCTTGTATCCCAGACTCTTCATATGCAAATGGAACTCACAATAAAATTACTCTATATGAGGTTAGCCGAGCAAACAAAAATAGAGTTCAGTTAAGTGCTCAGAAAATGCCAGTGATATGAGGACCAAATCATCATGTGACCATCTTCTTTCTGACAGTTAACTCTGCAGTAGAAAGATTCTTCAAGCCCGCTCTGTTACCTGATGGTGACTAGTGTTTGCAGCTCACTGTTTAATATAATGCTTTTTATTCTTAGTTAAAATAGTTTGGCAGGTTGTGTCTTTAAATTATTTTATTCATGTAAATAATTTTATAAAATATACTATTACATTCACATATAACAATATTACATACTTATGTTTATAAGTATATGATAAATATTTATTAGCGAATGATAAAACATATGTAAATATAATTAATTAAAACACACCTATTAATTTTGTTTTAGGAGTCTCCATTTTATAAAGCTGCATGGATTTATGCTTTATAAATATTCTCATAACATTGGCATTATTTTTTTAAAGTGAAAAACCTTAGCAAACAGCTGTTTAAGTACAAATGTATAATGCAATAAAATTTCTAGATACCTGTATAACACACACTCTGTTATTCATACTTAATAATAGAATTTCAGGTTTATGTGGTGTATTGGCTAGGTTTGTGTCAACTTGACACAGCTGGAGTTATCACAGAGAAAGGAGCTTCAGTTGGGGAAATGCCTCCATGAGATCTAGCTGTGAGGCATTTTCTCAATTAGTGATCAAGGGCCCCTTGTGGGTGGGACCATCTCTGGGCTGGCAGTCTTGGGTTCTATAAGAGAGCAGGCTGAGCAAGCCAAGGGAAGCAAGCCAGTAAAGAACATCCCTCCGTGGCCTCTGCATCAGCTCCTGCTCCCTGACCTGCTTGAGTTCCAGTCCTGACTTCCTTCAGTGATGAACAGCAATGTAGAAGTGTAAGCTGAATAAACCCTTTCCTCCCCAACTTGCTTCTTGGTCATGATGTTTGTGCAGGAATAGAAACCCTGACTAAGACATGTGGGATCATAATGTCTAGCTGGCCAAGCATTTTACAGCTTTCTTTGCAGATGGTATCTATGTTGCTTCCTACTGCCATTTTGATATTTTCCTGGGTTATAATCAAACTTACACCTAACTGACGGAGAAGAATTCCTTGGTGTAGAAGAAATGGTTGTTGCCATATTCTCCCATTGCATAGACACCATGAGCGGTTCTAGGATCCTCTCTTCCTGTGGCCAGTTCTCTTTCCAAACAGCACTTTATATTTCAAGAAACACGTGATGTCAGATTCCCACCACCTCATAGAACCCCAATCAATGCTGTTAGTTGGATATTACTGAAAACAAACTTAAAATAGAAATACATTATCATTCCTTCTACTTGATTACTAGTGAGATTAAACATTTTCTGACAAATTTTAATTAGCTCTTCGAGTTTCTAAAGACCCATTAAACTGCCAATGGTAAGACTTCTCATGGCCTGAGTAATGTCTGGTTGCCCATGGGGTTTTCCTTCCCGAGTCATGTTTTTCCTGCCGGAATCTAATACTCCCATTAATTGCATGTTCAAGCTTTCAGTGGATCATCTAATAGCCCAGTTTCATAACATTATCCAATGTATTTGGAAATTGCATCACATTAGGTCTACATAGCCAGGTCCAAGTGGCAGGTTTCTGACAGGCTAGCAATCAGAGAGACCTCTGGGTAAGGCAACAGGTTTGGGCAGCTTGCTATTCACAGTCAGTGCCATTCTGCACTGGTTACACTGTCTGTGGATGCCAAGGAGATCAGCATGCTGGGGAAAAACTTAGTGATATAGGAGGTAGTAGGGGAATGTGTGGCTTTTCATTCAAGGAAGAAAATGATTTCAATGCCTTTGAGCAAAGGCTTGAGGAAACTACTTACAAGCCCATGTTAAATTGTACAGGCAGACTAGTGGTTATTTGAACCAAGAACTCATGGAAACCTTCAAAGCATGATATTATGTCTTTGAAAAAAAAATGACGACAAAGTCTGTATCTTTCCTCCCCTTAAACATGAATTTTAATAATATGTTTCAAAATTTAGAAGCTTGATTGTCAACCTATCTTCCTCTTATTTAACCTAAATTTGTATTGTAGTTTAGGTGTAGGGTGTAAAGGGAAGCTACTAATAAATACCTAAAACATAACAATATAATACAGAAATTATTAGTTTTATGGTTTTAAGAATTATTTCATTAAAAAAATTACCTGACACTTGATACTTACTCTGGCTACATTTATTGGTTTGTTTAACTTGTTACTCAGTTTTGTTAGTTAGGTACTGGTATCATTTCTTTGCATATTTCTAGTGCAATGTAACATCATACATTTTAATAGTGGCTAATGGAGTTTGCATATATAATGATATATAGGCCAATGAGAGACTGCATATATAGTGATGGTTCCAACTGACACCATTTAAGAATGTTGCAGCTATCTTACTTATGTAAGTGCCATCAGCATAGTTCACTTGATGCAGTCTCCCAGAAACAAATTTCTCAGAACATGTCCTGGTCATCATACAGTACCTAACTTCCTGTGATATTACCAACTTATTATGAATTCAGAAGAGATGCAATGTCACGGTAGGTCCTAATTCTTCCTGTACCTTATTTTTCATATGGCTTTTGCAGTTGTCCAAGGGCAAGCAAATGCCTAAGGTTGATAATTATTGCTCTCTCCTAGAAAAATAGCAAGGCTCCGAAACAAAGAAATATTAAAGAATTATTAATACTTTGTCAGAGACTTACATTACTTCCGACTTTGTCTTTCTAAAAACAATAATAAGCAAGTCTACAACATTTTCTAAATTTGAGATGTCTTCTAAATACAAAATAGTTGCATCATAATAGTTTAGTTGTTTATTTGGAGTAGAACAATGTATGAAATGTACATGTGAACACGTGAATGGCCTTTATGATCAGCAGTGCTGACTTATAGACAGCAGTTTCAGCTTATCCTACTTAATGAAAGGTTGTATTCCAGTTCTTCCAGATAAAAAGACTGGCAAAGTAGCATTGCATGGATTAATCATAGTGGTGAAACAGACATGTTTATATTATGATTGTTTTACCTGATACATTTTCAAATTTAATTAGGGATGACCAACTTATTTATGAATTGGAATACAATTGAAGATTCTTCTCTGTAAGTATGGGTACAGGGCAAAGTTTCCTGACCATCAATGGCTTATCTCTAAGATCAAAAATAGACAAATGGGACCTCGTGATGGCGCACGCCTTTAATCCCAGCACTTGGGAGGCAGAGGCAGGTGGATTTCTGAGTTCGAGGCCAGCCTGGTCTACATAGTGAGTTCCAGGACAGCCAGAGCTATACAGAGGAACCCTGTCTCAAAATACCAAAAAAAAAAAAAAAAATTGCAAAGCTTCTGTAACGCAAAGGACACTGTCAATAGGACAAGATGGCAACCAACAGATTGGGAAAAAATCTTTGCCAACCCTACATCTGATACAGGGCTAATATCTAATGTATACAAAGAACTCAAGAAGTTAGACTCTAGAGAACCAGATAACTCCATTAAAAATGGTGAACAGAATTAATTAAAGAATTCTTAACTGAGGAATAGTGAATGTCCAAGAAGCACTTAAAGAAATGTTCAACATCCTTAGTCATCAGGGAAATTCAAATCAAAACAACCCTAAGATTCCACCTCACAGCAGTCAGGATGGCTAAGCTCTAAAATCTCAGGTGACAGCAGATGCTGGCAAGGATGTGGAGAAAGAGGAACACTCCTCCATTATTCGTGGGATTGCAAGCTGGTACAACCACCCTGGAAATCAGTCTGTCGGTTCCCAGAAAATTAAACATAGTACTACCTGAGGACCCACCTATACCACTCCTGGGCATATACCTAAAAGGTGCTCTGACATGTAATAAGGACACATGTTCCACTATGCTCATATCATCCTTCTTTATAATAGCCAGAAGTTGGAAAGAATCCAGATGTCCTTCAACAGAAGAATAGATAAAGAAAATACGCTACATTTTTTTTTACTACTCAGCTATTAAAAACAATGACTTCATGAAACTCTTAGGCAAATGGATGGAGCTAGATAATACCATCCTGAGTGAGATAATCCAATCACAAAAGATATGCACTCACTGATAAGTGGATATTAGCTCAAAAGCTGGGAATACCCAAGATACAATCCACAAACCACATGAAGCTCAAGAAGAAGGAAGACCAAAATGTGGATGCTTCAGTCGTTCTTAGAAGGGGAAACAAAATACTCATGGGAGAATATGCAGAAACAAAGTGAGGAGTAGAGATGGAAGGAAAGGGCATCCAGAGACTGCTCCACCTTGAGATCCATCCCAAGTACAGTCGCCAAACCCAGACACCAGGAAGTGCTTGCTGACAGGAGTCTGATATAGCTCTTGCCTGAGAGGCTCTCCCAGAGCCTGAAAATACAGAGGCAGATGCTCAAAGCCAACCATTGGACTGAGGACTGGATTCCCAATGGGGGAGTTAAAAAAAGGACTGAAGGTGATGAAGGGGTTTGCAATCCCATAAGAAGAACAAAAATATCAACCAACCAGACTCCCCAGAGCTCCCAGGGACTAAACCAACAACCAAAGAGGACACATGGAGGGACCTATGGTTCTAGCCTCATAGGTAGCAGAGGGTGGACTTGTCAGGCATCTATGGGAGTAGAGGACCTTGGTCCTGTGAAGTCTTGATGCCCCAGTATAGGGGAATTATAGGGCCGATAGGTGGGAGTGGGTGGGAGTGTGGGGGAACACTCTCATAGATGCTGGGGAGAGGGGATGGGATAGGGACTTTCTATAGGGGAAACCAGGAAAGGGTGTAACATTTGAAATGTAAATAAAGAAAATATCCAGTAAAAGATAAGGAAAAAAAGTAAAGTGCTTGCTTTGGCAGCACATATACTAAAATTGGAATGATACGGAGATTAGCATGGCTCCTGTGCAAGGATGACACGCAAATTCGTGAAGCTTTTTTTTTTTTTGGAAGAGAGGCCCCTTGGTCTTACAAACTTTATATGCCCCAGTACAGGGGAATGCCAGGGCCAGGAAGTGGGAGTGGGCGAGGGGGCAGGGGGGTATAGGGAACTTTCAGGATAGCATTTGAAATGTAAATAAAGAAAATATCTAATTATAAAATAAAATAAATTAAATAAAGAAAAAAGTAAAGAAACCAATATTTCTTTCAGAAAACAGATGTGAGGTCGTTTATATTCATTCTCCAGTAGATGGAAAGTCATTTAGTGAAGACATTTCCAAGCGTATCTTTGAGAGTATTTCCAGAGAGGTTTAGCTGTGGCTGGGGATGGGGTGGGGAGGGAATAGTGAATATGGCAGCACTTTCCTATGAGCTGGAGTTTTGGACTGAATAAAAAGGAGAAAATTTGAAAGCAAGAGCATCAGCGTTTATTCATTTTTTTTTTCTGTTTTCTGCCCAATGTGACTAGCTCCCTCACAGTTTTACAACCATAATTACCCCAAGATCCCACTGCCACACCTTCCTGTACATAACAGTCTTTATCCATTTAAATTTCCAGCCAGAAATATTCTTACTGCTTTTTCCGGGTATTTTCTCACAACAAGAAAAGTAACTAATATGGCCTTAAACTGCATCAAAGGAAAACTAAATAACAATAAGGCAGATTCTTCAAATTTACCTGATAAAGTTGCACTGTGGCCATGGGTAGAGTATAAATCCACGACTCTTCAGAAGGATGAGAGAGTGGCAGTGATACCTTCAGCTCCCTGGTTAGATAATAACCACAGAGGCTTCCAGATGCTTATACAAATCAGGATGCCATTTGAAATGGTTATAATCACCACCTGTGGCATTATTTGTACAAAGGGCTTATGTGTTCTCAGTTCTAAGACATGGTCCCCACACAGTAGAGGAACCTATGACAAAGGTTGTCCACCAGGTGCACATCATAGAGATCCATGTTTTAATAATTTAAATGTCCTGCTTGTAAGTGCCTTATAGACTCTATGGACAGGTGCAGGACAGGGATTGGATTCTTTGGCAGGTAGCTAAAGAGACATAGTACTCCACTGGACAATGTTTGTGCATTCCCCAGTTTCTCTTTCATATCAGGGTCCCTCTTCTTTGGCCCCAAGCAAACCTCTCTTCTAGTCTGGTAGACAGAGTTAAAATTCATTATTCGTTTCTTGTTAAGTTAGAACAAACTGAATAGATTTCTTGTAAAATAATCCTTCAGGAAAAAAAAAAAAAACATTTCGGCCTGCTGTTTCTACACTCAGGAAAGCCCACCCACTAGTTATGGCATCTTAGAACTTTGGGCATAGAAATCAAGGCACATGTGAGGATCTCAGGTTACCTGACGTGCTGCATAGGCAGCGACTTTCAATTGTCATAGTTGATTCAGAGCTAGGATACAGTAATAGAGTATCAAATAGTGTACCAAATAGTGACTCATTTTATATTTCTTACGCTGAAGAAAAAACAAACAGCCTTTGCAGACAGGGATTTCCCTTTAAGAGAAATAGTGTGCTTCGCTAATGGATATTTTGTTAAAATAAAATAGTATTTGTAAGTTTGAATCGCTGAAATTGTTATCCTTTGGAAAAAGCATTCTGAGTTGGAGGTGTGGGTCTTGACTAGTCTCCTCTCAGCAATGTCAAGTCATTTCTACATTCCTGAATTTCTTTTCTCACCCTTGGTTGTGAGAGTATAAGATTGTGTTTTTTATTTAATGCTTTATTAATTCTTTGTGAATTTCACAGTATGAACCTCACTCCCACTCATCTCCCCATTGCTTCCTATTGTTTCTCCACCCTTGAAACCTCCTCCCTTAATAGAAAAAAAAATCTCGTTGTGGAAGTTGTAGTGTGTCACAGTGTGCTCCCACAGTACACCCTTCTGCTTACGCATCTTTACTGGCAAATATTGGTTGCAATGAGTCTTTGGTCTGATTTGAGGCCTCTGGTTCTGCTACATTATCAATACTGGATCCTCTCCAGGACTCCTCCTGATATCTTGTTCCCCTGTGTCATGGACATCCTGCATCTTTGGATCTGCAGGACCCACTCTCTCACATGTTCCAGCAGTTCATGGAGGCACTGATTGGGTAGATGTTGGGTGAGCCAACTCAAAGCCCTGGATCCAGGCCTGGGTGGTAGCTGAGCTAGCTGTCAGCCTGCCAACTCGCTTGCACTCACACCATCAGGGAGAGCTCTCCAGCAGTGCCAGGTTAGTTCACCCAGTGCTGTGGTTGGCAAGGAACAGAGCCGGCTCTCCTGCTCTCATACACTTGGGACCTACTCACCTGGGCTCATACCAGTTGGGCCAGCTCTGTTGTGTTGCCTGGGTGAGGTGCAGGGCTGGGAGAGCAGTGGGGTTATTATTTACTGTAGGACCATGAAAGATAGCCTAGTTCTTGGTCCAGCACAGGCTGGAAACCCCGGTGATCCTGAGGGATGGCAGGCATTTTACCATGCTCCCTGACACTAGGTTCCTGACATGAGGCCGCAGCCCTTCATAGATATGTCCTTCAGTCACAAAAGGCCCCTCCACAAGCCCCTCCACAGGTAGAGGACGTGACCTGTGGTCATGTAGCCTCAAGACAGATCTCCATTTTAATGAGGTGCCTAAAGGTCTGGAGGCTTAGCCAACAAATTTCCCTTCCCAGACATTCCTCCCTACAAAGGGTTTAACCTCAGGCCTGCCCCTGAGAACTGGGCTCTAGTTTTATTCATCGACTTTCTGCCACGACAATAAATGTCTTTAAACCATGGACTGCCTCTTTTCATCAAGATCTGTGGGGAGCAATGGAACAGGCCTTCACCTAAAAAGCCGGCCACCTAATCTCCTGCAGAAGGTCTCTCAGTGCTCCCAGCCATGGCCTCCACGAAGCCAAGCTGCCCATTGAACAAGCCACAGACTGTATCTGTCCCGCAGGACCCAGATGGAGCTCTCCCCTCTCTTCCCCTTCAGCCCCGGGCTAGATTCAGCCCGTAGGGCCCCCACTCCATTCTCAGCTCTTCTGCAGTATGTGGGTGCCCAAGAGCCTGAGAACCAGATGGCTCTGGCTTCCATGCAGGTCCGGGGACCGCTGGAGCCAGCTCCCGTGGTCCCCGGGATCTCATACTGCACTCCCTCACCCCTGAGGTTAGATTTTTTCCCCAATCTGTAGGTTGCCAATTTATCTTACTGGCTATACCTTTTGCCTTACAGGAGCTTTCTAGTTTCATGAAGTCCCATTTATCAATTCTTGAACTTAGAGTGTCATCATTGGAGTTCTATTTACAAAATTTCCCCCTGTGCAAAGCTCTTTCCCACCTTCTCTTCTGTTAGATTCAGTGTATCTGGTTATATGTTAAGGTTCTTGACCCACATCAGATCCTACTACAAAAGCCTATACACAACAAAACTGGAAAATCTAGATGAAATGCACCCATTTTCTACACAGATACCACATACCAAAGTTAAACTGAAAGCAGTTAAACTATTTAAACAGGCCCATATTCCATAAGGAAATAGAAGAAGTCATTAAAACCTCCCAATCAAAAAAGCCCAGGGCCAGATGGATTTAGTGCAGAATTCTACCAGACCTTCAAAGAAGACCTGATATCAATATACCTCAAAAGATTCTGTAAAATAGAAACAGAAGGAACACTACCTAATTCATTCTGTGAAGCCACAATTACTCTGATACCTAAACCACACAAGAACCCAACAGCAGAAAAGTGATACAGAAAGTTTTTTACTGAGATGTGGGGGCTACTCCTATTGTTTAAAATAAATTCAACATTCCAAAACCAGAGATTATTACTCCAACTGAGGTGTCTAGATAAGGCAAACTTTAGGTTTTACTGGGAGGGGAGGATTAAAGCATCTTCATAAAAGTATTACAAGATAGGAAAAATAAGAATATTTTAATTCCTGTCAACAACAGAAGTTTATAGTTGGATAAAAAAAAACTTATATTTGATATTTCTTAGACTATTATAAACCCGACCATGTAGGTTTTATGCCTTTGGACTACTTTGTGGAATAATTTGAAACTTTGAGCTAGAAAAGTCATTGAGTGCTGTGTGCAGAGAATAATGGGCCATTCCAATGCACACTTATAAATCAGCAATACTGAGATAAATACAGACAGTGGAAGTTCAGCTTGTCAAGCTTTGGATGGAAGCAAGCTACCTACCAGGATCTGGGATAGAAGTTATTTATAATACGTGTTGGATAAAAAGGTCTAGTGTATTATGTCCATGTCCTGAGGACAAAAAGTTGGGTCTGTAGGGAATATGTGGTAGATTTGATATTTATTGGGGAGGGTTGATTATAATCAAAGTGCAACCCATGAAATTTTGAAAGAATTTATATATGAATAGTTGGATATACATTATATATTACATATTATATTAATTATATATTATATGTTATACATTATTTATTACACATTACATTTTATATATTTTATACTATAACTATATATCATATAATATACATATATGGTTAAACTAAGCACATTTAAAGAGAAATGCTTTGTAAACAATAGCTGTATCCTTGCATCTATCATTAAGAACTGGTCCCATATTTTGACATTTAGTTGTTTTTCAAAATGTCTATTTCTCAGTTATTTACTATTTTGAAGAAAGAAATAGGTCTAAAATAGGAAATGGTAAATTAGCAGACTCCCAGTGCAGGCTGGCTTGAAGTCATTGATGATATTGGACAATTACTATTAATACAAACTCTTTTTCTTTTGTTTCTTACTGAAAATGTCGAGGCTTCTGCTAAGTATCACTTGTTGAGTTATCTTTACACATTAATCAACACCATGTTCTTTTTTGGTAAGTGATGCTATTTATGAGAGCATGAATTGGCATGACTAAGGCAAGGCTGCTGGGAAGGGTAGAAAAATGGCTGAGGACTAAGTTGCTAGGAGTATAGACTATTCCGTGTTTATATTTGTTTAAATGAATGAAACAATGCTTTCTCAGTGGCAGAAAGTATGAAAAATTTATAGTTTCATGTTCTACTTGCATTTAACTTGATGATGGATTAAGGTCATAGTATGACACTGGGTGGTATAGTTGGGTGGGTTAGAAAGCAATTCTCATAAGCATGAGATTTGGAAGTTGCTATTCTTAGCAGGACTATCAGATATGACTACCACTATGCCTTTGATACTGCCTAGATAGTGGTAAGTCCTCTGGACACATGGCCTGGTGCATCAACTTGGTTCTGAAAAGCACAGGGGCAGATGCACTCTCCATGCAAAATAAAAGGATTAAAAAAAAAGATAGTCTGTACTTTTATGTGTATATTACTAAATGTGATACCCCTTGCACAGGATACCAAATGTAGAGGAAGTGCGTTTATATGGGGACCTATGGAAATAATCCTATTACAACTCTAGAAAGGATTTATTTCTAAGGACAGAAGAAATATTAGAAAATGTATCAATAAGGTGCAGTACCAAGTTTATATATCCATAAATGTAAGAAGATAAATAGTCAAAGTAATTACCTGATATTAATGGTGTATAATCTGAATATTATGCAATTGTAGCAAGATCCAGAAGTTGGGAGGAGAAATGTGAAATACCACCAATGTACTAGAGCCATGGACAGTGAGCCTGGAGAAGTGTGAATAAACAAGGGCAAAACTAAAAGGCAGGGTACATGGCGAGATGATATGGTTTCATCCATCATTTAATTTAGACAAGGTGTGAAAGCCTAGAGGACATGTATTAAAGTGTCCTGAGTCTAAAGGCTTGTGGACATGAACAGAGACCTTCATAATATTAAAAGAGTGACATGGGTGGATTTACTTGGCTATTTGCAACTCTCATAGAACTATCTTCTGTAAAGCATTTTAAGACTCTCATTAAACCTGCCTCTGCTTTTACATGGCTACTAAGCAGAGGTACCTTGCTAAGTGGATTCACCCCAATAGAACTAAAAAGAATACAGCTTAATTCTGATCCACTCTGTCTGATGGGCCGTAGGAATGTAGAATGTGGTGAAAGTACTCACATTCCACAAAGTAAGAGCTGGCATCAATCTTCCAAATGATCTGGCCTCTGTGAGACCCATTGACTCCACGGTTCTTATAATCCAGAAAGTTTTCAGATGAGACTTCACCTATAGTGCCGAAGGAAAAGGGGAAAGCAGAGAAGCACATCAGCCAACAGCATATTTAGGTGCAGCAAAAAAAAAAAAAAAAAAAAAAAAAAAAACCAGAGCAAAGGATATAAATACTAACATTTGGAATTATATGGAGAGTTGGGACTATTCAAAGACACCATCAGAACAGAGCATTTTTTTCCACCCAACATGTGGCAGAGGAATATTCTTAGTTCTTAAATGTCTCCATAAACAGGAAGTCATAGTCACTGACAACTACTGCAATGGCTCTTAAATTATTTTTTTGAAGATAGTTCTTGGTTGTATAAAATATGTGAAAGTCTTCTTAAAATTTTTACTTGTTCTTCTTTTGTGATTGAATAGATTTAGAGATGTCTGATGGTGTTTGCCTTCCAGAGTCCAGCTATCTCTCTCATAGACTCTATATCACATTATATAATCACTTCTTAATCCTGGCCCTCCTTACACCTTTTATTTTCAAAATTTCACCAAACAGGACTACACAAGGTAATTTGCATACAGGTATATAATGTGCTCTAATTGTACTTGCATCCATACCTTGCTATTCTCTACCCTGCTTGTACTAATTTTCTTCATTCTCCAGTTTGTTTCCATTTTATACACACACACACACACACACACACACACACACACACACACACTCACAAGCACAGACACACATATATTAGTTTAGGACCCACAACTAAGAGAAAACATGCAACATTTTTCTGTTTGAGACTGGCTTAATTTGTGTATTATGATGACCTCCTGTTTTGTGCAAATGACATGACTTTATTCTTCCTTACAGATTAAAAAAAATCTATCTATCTATCTATCTATCTATCTATCTATCTATCTATCTATCATATTTCATTTTAAAATGTATTTATTCTGTTTTATGTACATTGGTGTTCTGACTGCATATGTCTCTATGAGGGTGTTGGATCCCCTGAAGCAGAATTATTGACAGTTGGGTACTGCTGGCTTTTGCCATGTGAGTGCTGGAAATTGAACCGGGTTCTCTGGAGCTGCAGCCAGTCATATTTCCAGCCATGCACCATATTTTCTTAATCTATTCTCCTGTTGTTAGACACCAGGTTTGGTTCTACAACTGTGCTATTGTTAATACAACTGTGACTAGTAAGCACTAATGTGAATGTATCTCTGTGACAATTGACTTGGACTCCAAGAAAATATGTGTAGGTCATAGGAAAGCTCTAGGTTTATGAAGAAGTTCCATATTGATGTCTACAATGTAGTTTATATTCCATGAGCATGGTATAAAGAGTTCCTTATTGTCTGCATTCTTGGCAATATTTGGTATCTGTTTTCTTCATGACTTCTATTCTGAATGGATTTGGTGTAATCTCAATGCCTCTTGAATTTGTATTTTTCTGATAGACAGTGATTTTGAACCAGTTTCTTGTCAATGTGTATTTCATTATGCAAGCACTGGCTTTGCTTTCATTAATTTGTTTATTTCTTCTTCTTCTTCTTCTTCTTCTTCTTCTTCTTCTTCTTCTTCTTCTTCTTCTTCTTCTTCTTCTTCTTCTTCTTCTTCTTCCTCCTCCTCCTCCTCCTCTTCCTCTTCTTCCTCTTCCTCCTCCTCCTCTTCCTCTTCCTCCTCTTCCTCTTCCTCCTCCTTTTCTTGGTTTTGGTGTTTGATTTTTTTTTAGTTATTTTATATTATAGATACTAATATCTATCACACACATATAGTCAGTTAATTTTTTTCCTTTACTCTAGTTGGTCTAACTTAATATTATATCCTTTATTATATATTATATGAATATACAATTGTCTCAGCATATTTGCTAAAAAGATTGTCTTTTCTATAGTCAATATTTTTGGCATCTTAGTAAAAATCATTTGGCTATACCTATATGAGTTTATTTCTGGGTTCCTATGTATCTATTTTTTATGCATGTTCCATGCTGCTTTTATTACTATATCTCTGTAACACCACTTAATAATACCTTCAACACTGTTCTGTCTATCACTGAATCCACAGGACCCTTCTCTATACTATCACTCTTCAAGAATAATGTCTTGCTATTACCTATCTTATGATAGCCATTCTGTAAATAAGAGCAACCAAATGCTATAATGCTTCAACCCATTGCTAGAATCCTATGGCCCTAGTTAAGGGAAGCATGTGTCACTTGATAACAATGTCATTGAAGAGTCAAGATCACTTTCCTTGTACAGATATCTTTACCTCCTTACAGCAGAAGAAACTAGTATTTGGCTAGAGAAGTCTAGAGGTCATAAAATAACAAAATGCATCATACTTTGGCTCTGCTTGGGTGTTCTCTGCCTTACTGATGTACAAGAACACATTCTTGATGTTGTTCAAAATAACAGTGTAGTGTGAACTCTACTGCTGTGAGAGGCAGCTCCATGTCTGTGGGAGTGCCACACTGCATTTCCTCATCTGGAAATGACAGGTCAGATGAATAACCACACTCACCTTACATTTATAGGTCTAAGTCTGTGACTTGAGCTTATTCAAGATAACACAAATCTAGAAGGTAAGTGACTAAGGATACACGAATTACAAACTATCAAGATTCACAGATAAGCTTGGATTGTGAAACTATATTTGAAGATTCACAGCTAAGTTTGGATTGAGAATCTATATTTGATGTTATTTAAAGTGTTGGCATTCAGCATTAAATAGCATCACAGCTATATGTGTGTAGCTGCTAAGACAATAACAAATTGTCAGATTAAGTTTCTGAAATGATGAGTAATGGTTCTTTTGGCTCAGTCAAAAATGTCATGTTAAGACCAGATCTTATTCATTCAAAGTTCCATGAAACTCAATATGGACAATGGTCTCTTCCTTTTCCTAACACTCCCTTTCTCTTCTCTGTGAGGGTAAGTTTCTAGCAGCCTTATTTCTTTACCGCTTCCTCCATCTTCCTTTTGTGCTTTCCCTCTGCCTCTGTATTTCCATGTTCCTCTACTAGGGACATTCTAATGCTTTCTCCCCCCTACCCCCCATGGGATCTGTGATTGCAAGGTAGCAAGTATCACAATTTGACAAACTCTAGCATGGTCTATATGCTTGAGCTACAGAGGCAGGAGGCAGGAACTGACACACAGACCACAGGGGCATGCTGCTCAGTGACTTGTTCCCATAGCTTACTCAGATTGTTTTTTTCCTACCACCCAGGGCCACCTGCCATGAGATAACACCACCCCCGGTGTATTGTGCCCTCTGACCTCAATCACACCCAGGACAATCTGGTGAGCACAATTCCTCAGCTAAGATTCCTTCTTCCCAGGCTACTCTAGCTTGTGTCAAGTGGACTAAAACCAACCAGCTCATTTGTCCTACTATGGTTCACACTTAGTAAGTTTCAATTCCTCATCATCTTCTCTAACACACTTGTGTTCTATTTTTTTCCTTAACTTGACAAAATGCCATCAATGTTCACAAACTGATGGGAGAAAATATTCTGAGCGAGGTGACTCAGACCCAAAAGGACATGAATGGTATGTACTCAATAATAAGTGGATGTTAGCCAAAAAAAAAAAAAAAAAAAAAAAAAAAAAAAAAAAAAAAAAAAAAAAAAAAAAAAAAAAAAAAAAAAAAAAAAAAAAAAAAAGTACAGAATACCCAAGATACTGCCACAAAACTCAAAAAGGTCAACAAGTTGAAGGCCCAAGTAAGGATGCCTTAGTCCCTCTTAGGAGGGAAAAGAAGACAATTACAAGTGGGGTGGGAGGGAGAGACCTGGGAGGGAAAGTGGATTGGGCGGGGGGGGGGGGGGGGGGACTGGGGGGGGAAAGAGGGAAACCTGATCTGGTATTGGGTGAGGGAAAAGGACTGAAGCCCTGAGGGCCACCAGAAAGAGTGGAAACAGGCAACCTCAGGAGATAGAAAGTTGGGAGAACCCTCCAGAATGCACCAGAGACCTGGGATGTGAGACACTCTCAGGACTCAAAGGGAATGACTTTTGATGAAATTCCTGACTGTAAGGAGAGAGAACTTATTGATCCCACCTCCAGCAGGAAAACAGGGCATCAAATGAGGGAGAGGGTAGCCATCCAACAGTCACAACTCTGACCCATAATTGTTCCTGTCCAAAACAATTTCAGGGGTGGAAATGGAGAGGAGCCTGAGGAAAGGAAGGTCCAGTGACAGGCCCAAAGTGAGATCCAGCTCAAGGGGAGGTCCCAAGGCCTGACACTATTACTGAGGCTGTGCAGTGCTCAAAAAAAGGGACCTAGCATGACCGCCCTCCAAAAGACCCAACAAGAAACTGAAAGAGTCTGATGAAGGTAATTGCACTCAACTAATGGACAGAAGCGGCTGACCCCTATTGTTGAATTAGTGAAGGCTGAAAGAAACTGAGGAAAAGGGTGATCCTGTAGGAAGACCAGCAGTCTCAATTAATCTGGACCCCCAAGAGCTCTCAAACACTGGACCACCAAACAGGCAGCATACACCAGCTGATATGAGGCCCCCAACAACATACAGCAGAGGACTGCCAGGTCTGTGTTCATTCAGAGATGATGCACCTAACCCTGAAGAGACTGGAGGCCCCATGGAGATTAGAGGTCAGGTGGGGTGAGGGGTGGGGACACAGAGGGGTGGTGCGGAGCTATGGGATATGGAATAGTCTGAGGGTGGACAGGGGGCGAGGAATAAAATATGAAGTGTAAAATAATTAATTAAGTAGAAAAAGAGTTGGTTTAAAGTTATGCACTTGTGTATGTGCACACACAACAAAAAACTCCTTCTAGTGATAAATCACATTCCCAGTTAAAGGTAGGCAGGAGTGGGATTGTGAAAAATCTGGAAATTCAGACTAGTGCAAAGGAAGTAATGAATGCTGGCTTTACAGACTAAGTCTGCCTAAATGGGGTCTTTTGTCAAGACATCAAAAAGTATGGTTCTAAGGTGAAATATCTAGATATTTAGTGTTGATAGTCAAATATACAACAAATACCGTGGGCTAAACATGTCTGCTTGATGGACTGCTGACATTTCTCCATCTCTGTTTTAAGTGGGTGTGATTTCATTTGAAAGCTTAATTTTAAGATCTATTAATTTTTTTCTGGTCAGAAGTTGAATATATCTAGTAACTACTATTTACGAAAAAACATCAAATTGTATATTGCTTTATTTTTATTATATACATGCACACACACATACAGACACATACATACACATATAATTAATTACACTATGTAGAGCTGTCAAGAGAATCAAATATTTTCCTAATTGTTTTCTGACTAATTAGTCAGATGAAATATTTTATCTGAAAAAATGAACTAGGTTATAAATTGCTCATAATGTACATTAATTTCTGTAATAGTGAATAGTATTAAATCTGGTGTTGTGCATCACAATGTGTGAAATCACTGTCCAGATGAGTAATTCTCAACCTTCCTAATGTTGTTACTCTTTAATACAGTGCCACATGTTGTGGTCATCCCCAACCAAAAAGGTATTTTGTTGCTACTTCATAACTGTAATTTTGCTACTATTATGAATTGTAGTATAAACTTCTTTGTTTTCTGATCGTTTTAAGTGATCCCTATGAAAGGGTCATTTAACCCTCAAAGGGGTTGCAACCCACAGGTTGAGAAACACTATACTATAGTATAACTCAGCTGATTGTGCTTTTTAATTACACTGCAGAGTGATATCAGGAAAACTAGTTTCTCCCAGGGAAGAGTACACCAACTGGTTGTTCAATACCAAATGATCGACCCTTAGGTCATACATACAAATAATATTAAACAGAATGAGAAGGTTGTATTCAGAGACTCTTATGCTATCTATACTATGCATGTATACACACACGTGTACATTTAACAACAAAGAGAAAAAAGCTGTGGATTTGAAAAAAACAAGATAGGTACATGGAAGGGTTTAGAGGGAAGAAATGGAAAGGGAAATTATGTAACTGTATTATTATCTCAAAACATTAAGGTGAATTATGACTAGGATTTTTGTTGAGCTAACAAACAGTTCACATAAGACCTTCCTTTTCACAGCACAGTGTCAGAGTGTTCAGATGAATCAGTGACTCCAATGAGTAGAGTCATGGATGACAATGTATACTCACCAATAAGGTACATGCCAATCCAGTCTCCAGCATCCACTTCTTCCTTGATGTCCCAGTGAATCACCAAATCCTGGGAGTGCCCTATAGAATAGTAGGAACTGCTGACCATGAGTGTAGAGCGGCTGTCTGAAGTGACCAGGTCAGTGTCACTGGTGGAGCGAGGGATGGTGATACCATCATGGGCACCGTTTCTGATGTCTATGTTGTGGAATTGGTCTGGGTTATAGCTGTACCGGAGGGGCTCTTTGCACCGGCGTCGGCTCTGGGAGTTTCTAGATGGAGACGCCATGGCTGCCAG
>CACVCL010034778.1:0-18173 GCA_902729485.2 Mus minutoides
AAAGGACTTCAGACCTCAACACATTATAAGAAGGCCAGCACTATGACTCTTTTACTATTAGCATGCAATAGCAATGAGGAACTCACAATGGGGCCTCAGATGTACCCTTCTAGAACCAGGATAATTTTATACCTCCAGCAGATATAGCAACTCCATGGAGTCATGCCTCCTGAGAAGTAAAGTATCCCATAACTTCAAGGGCACTGACACCCAGTTGGGTTATCTTTTGAAGAGGACCTAGGCCTTATTTCTTCTAAACATAGTAGCCCCTGACAGTAAGGGTATGCCAAAGGGGACAGGTAACCTTGAGTAAAAACACTTTATTCTTACTCTTTCTGCAATGGAGGTGCCTGAGGCATGCCCCTCTGATGAAGCAAGGTATAGAACTGACCTTGTGAGTGAGGAGTTTATCTCAAATATTCAGGCTCAGCTCTAGTGTGCTTAAGACTGAATCCTTGGTACCAAGAATACATAGGAGCTTTGCTCTTGTTCATGGCTGACTCAGGTCTACCATGCAACTAAGAGAGACCAGAGTTTCTCTCTCAGAACTTATTGGTTAGGGAATACACCTTTGACCACCAAAAAAAAACCTCAGAGAACCCTGGATACAAGTCCCATGGCCAATGAATAAAAATCTCAGCCTGGATCCAAGGCCATCTTTCTTTAAGTTGCTCATCAGAAAGGTAACTGTCCTCCACACCCACACCTGTGTGGCCATTTGCAAGTTTAATAGGGAACAAATCCAGGGACATTGTGCCGACTTCTCAGAAGAAACCTCAGATTGCTGTCAAATCTGCAGTGGATTCCTCAGAGATAAGAATTTTCTAGACTTCTCTGAAGATGTGGAGCCTGGAGTGCTGACCAACCTCCTGTACAGAAGGTGGACAGGGCTACTCCCCTACTGTCCAACAGGGTTGAGGGACTTTCTCCTTTCCCAACTTATACTATTTTCCTTCCTGTGGAGATCAAGGTCTTAAAATGTACCTCTTTGATCCAATGGGCTCTCATAAAAATCCCTTCTGTTTAGGAGCCCATGGGATATTTCACCTCTGACCAAGGAACAGTGCTCCTTCTGCTCAAAGTTCACAGAAATCAAGAGTAGGAGGACAATCCTGGAAACTTATGCTACTTCCTTGAGTACAGTCACATAACATGGTGTGAAATCATCACTCTAGCTCAATTCTGCTTGGTTGAACATAATTCTAAGGAGGCAGTCATGCTGAGGACACATACCCAAGCCTTTCATGAATCATGGTATCTATATTTGGTCTCTTGCTAATTCACCTACAGATATGGATATCCCAGTCTGGCAAGAACATTTAGAAGGTGAGGCAATGCTAGGACCTCATGAGCTAAGGTAAGCAATTTAATTTTTGCTCAAAATATTATGGGAATTTTTAAACTCTGATCATCTGTCCTGTTACAAGGATATCAGCACCAACTGTCTTCCCAGGGTTACTCATTCCTTCTACTTTTAAAGCTTAAAGAGGCATCATACCTTTCCACGGAAGCAAAACGAGCCTCAGACCATTCCAGTTTTTCCAAAGACTCCTTAGACAATCATTTAGTAATCCAACACAACATGCTGATATTATGGACTGAACCTCAGATATTTTTCCTAATGTTTCCCACATTTTTCCTTCAGTTCAATGTAAAGTCTATGTTCAAAAATGATGCAATGAAGAATTTTGACATAAACACTCTGTCAAGGAAAAAACATATACTTTATCTAAGTTGAATTAGAAAAATCTACACACACCCTTAAATTTGAAGGGTACTTAATATAATTTCGTCTGTTTAAGGAGCCTACAGAGATGCCAAGGACAGAAAACACACAGAGATGTTCTTTTTTCTCAAGGAAACTTTAAATCAATACCCCTGACAATGCGTTCCTCAGAGAATCCACTTCTATCCATAGCATCACCTGTTCTATTCCTCTAGGAGTTCCTAATATTTCCCTTCTTATCTGGGTGGCCAGACATGCCCAAATGACACAAGGGATGTCAAACCACTCTGAAATGATTTCCTGGAACATAACAATAAAAATCTGAGCCCTAATGTAACTTCTATCACTAAACCTGTCACTTGAAATGGAGCAGTTCCATCATTGTTGCCCATAACTGGGCTGGTGCTGTACAGCTTTTGGAGAACATAGAGCCAGAGATTACCAACCAATTTTTAAGAAAAATGCTCTGATTTTTGGCAAGCACACTTCAGAGTCTTAGAACATGAGCAAATTCTGGACTGTGAAGACATTTGCACCCAATAAGCTATTTTCTACACCTTCTTCCAATTACCAAGGTAACCTTTGGCCTTAGAGATTCTGTGACCATTCTGCTCTTCCTTATCCTCCCAACATATTCTCTTTCTCAATAATGGGCCCAATGACATTCACAAATATAGTCAAAGAAGTCTTAAACCTATCTGATCAGGCATAATTCCAAAAGCAACTCCTTCTGTAAACAAGGTACCCTAGTCCACTCTGGTTTGAGGTCTCATAATCCAAGAGTCAAAGCAGAGCAAAGAACCTCTGCCATCTGCCTTCAGTCAAGTCAATAAAAATGTAATAACTTCATTAATTCTGCTTAGACCTAGATAGCTGAACAAAGTCAAAGAAGTAACCTAGCCAGCAACAGTCATCCAAAGCCTTTGGAAGAAGAAATAAGTTGCTGCCATGTCTTTCCTGAATGAACACAAACCATGAAAACACAAAACTCTGAATAACAACTGGACACTTATGATTACTGCTGGAAACTTTCTCCACTGTATCAGGTACCAGGGACATTTACCTTTGACAGAAGTGTGTATAGCACCTTGCCTCAAGAAGATTCTGTTCTCTTTTAGTAGATCCTCAGAGTTTTCATCTCTTACATGGGACTCACATTTCCAATTGGTAACTTACTCTTTCTCACTACACTGAAGAGAATGTCAGAACTCTCCTAGGACTAATATTGCCCTACACCCTATTGGCCAAATGTGGCCTAAAACATGTATTATGCCTTACATGGAATATTCTTATTCCTACCAAGTAGCTTTGAGTCTTTTTGCCTTAAAGGGCTGCCAGACCATGGGAGCCTTATACAACTCATTCTACATAAAAGAGCATCTAACATCTGCTGTCTTCCCAGTAGGATTGTGGGCCTATTGTCTACTTCCATTCACCAAGTAGATTTTAGACCTTCAGTTTCTGCAAAGGGGACCCTTGGAAATCAAAATGAAAGGACACTCAGAATTAGCTCCTGTGTCAAGTGGGTTCTTCAGACCTCTACCCTCTACACAAATGGACTTCAGGTCTACCTCTGCAACTAAAGAACTAACCACCAGAGCCTATCATTTTCCCATGACTCACAAACACCCTGGTTAACTATGTTTGCTTCAAAGCTAACTCCTCTGTCTAAGATATCCATACAGCATATTTGCAACCAGTGACACCTCACAAGTCTCTCCTTTTAGATCATAGAACAGAAGAGAGAAATTTGAAATTGTCTCTCACATCTTGTGTCTCAAAGTTGGTCATCAAAGTCCACTATTCTTATCTTTTATTCAGAGATGTCTACAGCTGAACACAGCCTCGAGGAAACGTCAATGCTTGCATAACTGCTTATCCTGTTGGAAGATATTTGTGGCCATTGCCTGGACTCTCAAAAATGTCATACAGGGTATGCATATTGGGAAAATACTTGGAAGCTGGTGAGGCAGAGTCTGAACATTCCTCTGGTACCCAATGGAGTCTAGAACCTTGCCCTGTTGACAATGGGTGATCTAGATATTTCTGTCCTGCAAAATATGACTGGGGTCCTCTAACTTAGGAACAAAGACATTCAAGATTTCTCGTCTGTTGAAGGTGGTCTTAGAATTTCCTATTCTGAGAAACAGTTCTCAGAAATCCTGTGTTAGTCAGATAATCCACACTGTAGCTGAGAGAACTGTGCCTTGGTCCTGCCATTCCCCAACAATGTGGCCTCATATCTTGCCCACTTCTGCAAGAGGGAATGTTGACCACTGTCTTTGACCAAAGGAAGCTTACACATTACTTTATTCCAAAGGTGACATTAGATATGCTCTTTTGAATAACAGTGCATCATGCCATGTATCCTCAAGCATCCTTTTATGTCTTTGAACTATATCCAATGTATATTCTCTAAATAAGGGAGATTTAAACCTTTCACATTTATCAGGATGGCAAGGGAAATATATTGTTCCTCTCTGGTATCGTCCTAGGCACTATGTGTAGAATTATTGACAGGATCCTATGTTATCCTCTGCAATCTAATCAAATTGTTGCTGCCCATATATGGATATATTACGACCAACTGAAGGAGGCAACCTAGCCAGGGACAGACATCCAGGCTGTTTGAAAAGGCTTGGGTGGTTGCTTGAACTCCCCCAGACTAAACACAAGATGTGGAACTTCTACCAATTAAGGAAGAATTGGAAGCTGAATAGCAGTGGAGGGACTTCCTTTACTGAGTATGGTAAGAGGCAAGTTTGTGCTTAACAGGATGTGCACGGTTCTCAACCCCTCCAAGAGTTTTCTAATGCATACCTTTGTACAACCAGTTCTCATCATTTTCTCTTTTGCATAAAGGCCCAGTACTTCCTCTCTTCACAAGTTAACTTCTTTTACCTCATTGAAAAGAATGTCAGAATTCCCTCCTATGACAAAGCCTACTGCAGACCATCCCCATTTGCCCAAGTTGGTCTAAAATACTCATTTAGTATAAATACCCTCAAACTTTATGTTTCTTTGAAAGTGGGACTAAGTCATTTCTCTTGTAACAAAAGATGCTCCAGAGCAAGTAATGTTTATGCCATTCCCTGTGTAGAAGGTAAAATAAGATCCACTCACATGCAGCTCATTGTAGTACAAAAGGGGCCTCTGATTTCCTCCTTCAACCACAGGACTATAGACATTCAGTTCCTGGCCAAGGGTATATGTCCCATGGAACAATGATGACAGAAACCTCAGTTTTGGCTCCTATGGCCAAGAGGGTCTCATTTATTCCATCTATAGTCATTGGAGCTTCAGATAAAAACTGTATGGGATGCCTAAGAGCATGATGTCATTCCAAGGACACCTCCAACTTGTCTTTAAAGCCATAATACTTTAATGTCAATCTCTGTAACCAAGATTGCCTGGCAAACACAATTGCAACCTCCCAGTAGTACCTCACAACTTTCTGGGTGTAGGATAGTGGACAGAATATAGAAATATAAAACTAACCTACATGTGATCTTCCTGGAGGTTGTTTTCAGAACTGCTTTTTTCCCATCTCTATTTATGGATATTTATAGACTAATACAACCATGAGTGAGTCTCAGCGTTCATACAACCACTCACATGTTGGAAGAGCATGCTGATCATGTACTCCTTCAAATAGTATATACAATAGATGGATAGTGGAAAATGGGAAGAAGAGATGGAAACAAATGATGCAGTACCAATCTGTTCTCCCACTATCCAAGGTAAGCTAGATTTTCCCCCGTTGCACAGTGTGGTGACTGGATCCTGCTATTTGGTTATATGTGACTAGGGACAGACTTCTTTCCTTCCTTCCTTCCTTCCTTCCTTCCTTCCTTCCTTCCTTCCTTCCTTCCTTCCTCCCTCCCTCCCTGCCTGCCTTCCTCCCTCCCTCTCTATGTACATCCCTCCATCCTTTCCTTTCTTTCTTTATTAAATGTGTGTGTTTGCTTGTTTGTTGATTTATTTATTTATTTATTATGCATACAATGTTTTATATGCATCTATGCATGCACACAGAAGAGGGCACCAGGTCCCATTACAGATGGTTGTGAGCCACCATGGGCTTGCTGAAAATTGAATTTAGGACCTCTAGAAGTCAGTGCTATTAAACACTGAGCCATCTCTCTAGCCCCAGGCACTTTCATTTTAAGCAAAACATTTCAGTACAGGCCTAGAAGTTGCAGGTATGAATACAGGCTACTCAAACTGCCCCTATCCTCTGGGGATCTCATAGCATTCATTTTGGATGAAGGGTCATCAACACTTAGTATAGATGGCTTTCATGCCTTTCTGCTATTACAAATAATATCCCAAAACTTTCTCCTCTTTCAAAGGTTCGTTATAAAAATGACTGGAGTTTACTATTGGGATCTCAGAATTTTCATTTTGAGGGACCAAAATCTACATGTCCACAGAGCATCCTCCACCTACACATGGGCTTCAAACAAAGTCCTCGAATTGTGAGATTTAGATCATTTCCCTCTAACCATGGCCTCTAGGAAAACATACATGTGACCAAAGGCACTTCACTTAGTTCTGCTTTGTGTTAACAGAGACTGAAAGTTAGGTCATCTGTCCTTCATACCATCCTACATGCATACCATTATATAACTGTTGATAAGATTCAAGAGTATTTAGAAACTGACAATCATGACTCATAAATAATGTTTGTATTGCTGCCAGGCCTACCATGGTATATCTGAAGATGGGAATCTTCTAAGCTGTGAAGCAGTCCTACCTCCCCTGCTCAAGGTAGGCTAGAACACTCTCTTATCCTTAAAGAGGTTTAGGATTTTAAGCAGACTCCAAGTCTGCTTTAATCTTCTACTCCTAAACATCAATGCTCAGACCACCATATTCTGTCCAGTATATAACAAATGCACTCTCCATGTACAAGAGGATCCAATATCTATCTTGTAAGAGGGACAGAGCATGAGATCATCTATACCTGCCCGAGGACCCAAATTCCATTTCCAGCTAAAAAGTCCTCAGTAACTACCCTCTCTGACCAAGAATGATTCCAAACCATTCTCATCCTGATAAAGGAGGGCACAAACATTCCACTTAACTGTGTCTCACATCCAACTCCATATCTGAAAGAGACATCAGAATGACTCCTGTTGTGTCAGAGGTCCTCAAATTCACATCCTCTGTCCAAGAGGTCTGTACATGTCATCCAGTCATACCAGGGCTTCAGCAACTCTCCCTCTACCTATGGGAGCCTCAGATACTTTACATCCACTTATAAATATTTCCTCTTTCCCTTCTGACTAGTGGGCAACAAAGCCTTTTCCTAATGCCTACATTGGCCTGATATATTTCCTTTTGCCCAAGGGGAACTCATGCCTACCCTCTCTTGTAAGGTGTCCATAGATCTTGTTCTATTGACTTTGTATGCTTGCTACATCCCAACTGTCTAGGCTTACTTCCAAACTTCTTCCTGCTACATATATTCTGAGACATTCATCCACTGGAGAAAGTGGTCTTGGACTTATCTCATCTGACTAAAGGCTTCCTAGCCCAAAGATAAACACCTACCTGTTGGAATACTGGAACAATTGCTGCCTGCTGTCCACACAGCACACAAAATATATGGATATTCTAAATACTGAAAAAGCATTGGAAGCTGATCTGGAACTTCCTATGCTCTACAAGGTATTTATATATTCTCCTATGTGAAATGGTATTTCTTAGTTTATTGAAAATAACCAGAGATTTTTACCCCTCTGACAAGTAGATATAGAATTTCACCTTTGCAGAGAGTTTCTCAGAAATCCTGCATATGATCAGGGTGCTTCACCTCCCTTGTTCCCATGAAGTTTGCCACATTACCTCTTTGATGAAGGGTACAACAGCCCTACTTCTGTGCAAAGTTGCTCAAGCTCCTGCCCCATCTTACACAGGAAGATCGAGACATTCACAACAGAAAGTGCTCCAGATACGGCATGTGTGATCAGGGGAACCCCACAGATTCCCCATCTTCCCAGCATATCTCCTACCTTGCCCTTCTAATTTTCATGGCCTGGGAAGCACTGTTTTGAACTAAGAGACCTCAGAGCACTCTGGAATGAGATCCCAAACAGAAGAGTATCAAGGCAAGGGTAAATCAGATTACTGTCTTTGTTGTCCTCCCTTAGACAGAGATGTCCTGTCCTCCATGTATAGGACTATGTGGATGGACATATATTTGAGGAAGATATTAACCCTGAGACTACTGCATTGCACCTTCTTAGAATAGTTCTAAGACTGCTGCCTTGCCTACCATGGACATTCAGATGATGCATATTCTTCATTATGATTTCAAGTTTGGAGTTGTTGACATAGCAAGTGGCTGGAACATTCAATAATTCTCAAGGTATCAATCAAAATTTGACTTCTGCTCACTAGGGCTGTGTACATAAGAGTAAGAAGGCTGAGCCTCTTCCATATAATCCTTGGAAGATCCTCTCTCATTCTTCTACTTCTGAGAATCTTGGATCTATCACCTGTCCCCAGAGGGTCAGAAACCACTCCTCTTCTGCAAACAGGGATATTGTATATGTCTCCAGATAGCTCAGATTTCCAGCTACCCAAGGAAATCCGAGTATCCTCTTTTACCGAATTGGATTTTCAACTACTCCCTCTCCCTAATTATAACTAGCTATTTCTCTTCTTAACAATAGAATTTCAGACTTGTTAGTTCCAATAGAGAGCTACAGACCACTAATATCCAAACGGTTCTCAGTTGTTCTAAATATTGTCCTGTGGGTGTCGACTTACTAAGTCTATTTAATTTGGCCTCAGATCCTTCTGTTGAGACCATAGGGATTCTAATCTACTGCCTCTGATTTACCAGAGAATCTCAGATTTCATTTTTACCAAACTGTCTTCAAATATGACTTTCTGACCAAGGAGGAGCTTAAATTGGCCTCCTGGGATTTAGGGTCCTCAGACATTTCCCATCCCATCTTTAGGACCTATAATATTTCAATCCAGCAGAAGGGACCTACAGACCACCCAGACTTAAAGTTCCAGAGCCCAAGTTTAGCAAGTACAGCTCAGAACAGAAGCTCCTTGCCTCAAGGCAGAAACTACAATGATATATTCCCCACATTTCATACCTAGACCTAGCAGATGAACATATTCTTAAGAAGGAGAATTGGTGTGGGACTGTCAACCAGGTTTTCTGATAAATGCTCAAACTGCTGCCTGACCCAGCACAACATTCACTAAAGTGGACAGATGCTCTAGTCTCTGATGAGGAGCTGCTAGATGCTAAGGCAGTACCTGGAATGTGCTGCACTGATTGAGGTAGGCTGGAACTTTGATATTATATCAAGGAAAGAGTATGCAAATTTAAACTCTACCCAACAATACATGATGCTTTTCATCTACAAACAGCTTTCAGATCTCCAATTTCTCCCCAAGAGGCCATTACATCTTATTTCTTTTCCTTGTCTCTTGCCCTCTCACCTATGACCTCTAGTCATATTTCTCTGACTTTTGTTGGGGACATTCTTTGTCTGAATATGAAGCTGTTAAAAGTGCCCACATACTCTGACTAATGGTATCTTAAAACTCTACCTCTGTCCAAGGGTACTTCAGAAAGTCCTTTATCATTAAACGTGGGATGTCTATATTAGCATCTTTGTTCAACATGACACTGGTTGTACCTTCTGGCCAAGCACATCTTACACTTCACTCAAAGAGACATCAGATTTACACAATGTGGACAAAGAGGCTTTGGGCATTCTCCTGCTCATCATTATAACATTCTTCCCCTCAGGTTTGAAGTGTACAGAGCAGCAAATAGATCCGGGAGTAGCACTCATCATCTTCAGGGCATTCATCATCAGTGGAGTGGTCCCAAATTTAGTATATAGACATGGATGCTTGAAAAAAATCAGCCAGGCTGACAGAGCACTAGATACCTACCCATGTTCTTGGAACCATGTTCAGATTGCTGCACATTCTCCTGAAGATGCCACAGATGACATGGTTACTTTTGATTGTTGTTGTTCTCTTCTTGTTTTTGTTGTTGTTGTTGCTGTTTTCCTTTAAGTTTAGAAGAGGACATTTTGTTATTTTGTTGTTATGTTAGTCATCTCCTGGCATTATAAACCAGCAACCCACTGCTTAAATGTTTCACAGTTCCTACTATTTTTGAAATCACAATGTATGCATACCTTTTTTTTTCCCTATTGTTTCAAATACATACCACTGTGTAATTCTATGTTACAAATGTATTCATTTTAACCAATATTTACATGAATGTATATTTCATGTGAAAAACTGCTTCCTGTGCTGTGTTGTTTTCCACCTGATGACAGTTTCATTCGAAGTTATTTGGAAGATCATTTCTTACTGATATGTCTTAAAAAGATATACTTTGTAGATGAGGGTATATGACTGACTATCTCCAACATAATAAATACCTTCTATAGCATTTCTGTCTACTGAACTATTAGTACCAGTTAGTATAAAGTAATATTTGAAGTAATGAAAAATTATGAGATATTGTTTTTAGTGTACAATCCCTAAAAAATAGCCAGAAATAAAGGAAAACCTAGTCATTAAACAAATCTATGCATATCAAATGAACATTGTGTGTTTTGTGGTTATGTTTGTAGAAGTCTTGACAGTTTGAATGTACAATCATTATGTCTTAATTGGGGATAGTAAACTATGCTGTGTGTGTGTGTGTATGTGTGTGTATGTGTGTGTGTGTGTGTTTGTGTGTATGTGTGAACTAAATGACATCATGTCTTTATTGTTTAGATTGTCATCACATCTACCTGTCTGTCTATCTATAGTCTATGTATATAAGTATGTATGAATGAATGAATGTATTTATGTAGTTATGTATGCAACTATTTGTCTATCGTCTATCTATCCCTCTCTCTTTCACTCTCTCTCCCCCTCTTTCTCTGTTTATCTCTCATCTATGAAAATATGTATGGATGTAGCTTGGTAGGTGTGTTAGTTTGAATGTAATTGGTCCCCATAGGCAGTATTAGGAGGTGTAGCCCTGTTGGAGTAGGACTTTCCTTGTTGGAAGAAGGGTGTCACTGGAGGAGGTGGGTTTTGAGGTCTCATGCATGCTCAACCCATACCCAATAGGCATCTGTCTGTCTGTTGTCTGTCTGTCCAAGACTAGCTGTGACAGTGTGTTCAGTGATCCAAGAGGGGATGTGGCTTTGGTGGCATATAAAGCAGGCAAGACACATTTACAGACATGGTGGAAAAAGCAAGCTTTTAGAAGCTCAAACAATTTTGCACATATACATATATACATACACGTACACACGTTTGGTGGATGGAGCAAAACTCCAACTTTATTTTTTCTTGCACTGCTTACTTATCCCTGTAAAATTTTTCATGTAGTATAAAAATTACACTGTGGTTACTTTCTATTTTCTTCTAGTGAATAATTATGTGTATATGTAAGAAAAAGTATCGCCCCTGATATCCTTCCATGATCAACCATTTATAAATTATAGATAAAACATCCAATCATTCCCAAGAACCCACAGATAATTCTTTTTTTCCAACTTTTATTAGATATTTTCTTCATTTACATTTCAAGTGTTATCCAGAAAGTTCCCTATACCCTCCCCCCTCCTGGCCCTGCTCCCCTACCCATCCGCTCCCATATCTTGGCCCTGGCGTTCCCCTGTACTGGGGCATATAAAGTCTGCATGACCAAGGGGCCTCTCCTCCCACTGATGGCCAACTAGGCCATCCTCTTCTATATATGCAGCTAGAGACATGAGCTCAGGGAGCACTAGTTAGTTCATGTTATTCTTCCACCTATAGGGTTGAAGACCCCTTCAGCTCCTTGGGTACTTTCTCTAGCTCCTTCCTTGGGAATCCTGTGTTCCATATAATAGCTGACTGTGAGCTTCCACCTCCATGGTTGCCAGGCATTGGTATAGTCTCCCAGAAGACAGCTATATCCTGGCCCTTTCAGCACTATCTTGCTGGCATATGTTATAGTGTCTATGTTTGGTGGCTGACTGTGGGAAGGATCCCTGGCAGCCGCAGTCATTGGGTTTATCCTTTGGATTCAGCTTCACACATGATCTCTGTAACTCTTTCAATGTGTAGTAAGCAACTTGTTATAGATTAGCAACGTATTTTTTTTTCACCCAGTTTCTCTTACTGGTAGAATGCAATTTGTTGTTACAAAGAAAGGATCAATTACTTTATTATTTACCTCAGAAATTAATCCTACAAAAATCTTAAAAGAATCAGAGAACTAATTTTTAAAATAAAACCAATCAGCCTTTTCCACTTTGAATCCTCAGGGTGCACATCTATTCATAATTAACTATGTTTTTATTAAATCATATCAGGAATCTGAGGGCACAGATTTGGTACAAAGAATTAATCATCACCTCTTCATCAGCCTGGCTTTTGAAAAAAAAAAAAAGCATGTTTTATTCATAGTAATTCTTTCCAAGAGTGGTGGTTGAATCATTAATCTGCTGTAGCAGCAATGCTTGAAAAAGTTTAATCTAACTAACACTATGGGTGACAATGACATTGCCCAAGTGAGAGGCTCGAACACCCCTTAGAGTTTTCATAAAACTCGTAGATTATGAGGGATGTGATGTGAGGTTAGTAACAGAGCAAAATTTCACAACAGCATGAAATCCTCAGGACACAGTCCTCAGGCACTGCCTCTCTCAGGCACTGCCTCTCTCAGGCACCGCCTCTCTCAGGCACCGCCTCTCTCAGGCACCGCCTCTCTCAGGCACTCTCACTGTGCTTGGGCTAACTGCTTGGGCAGTGGCACCCTGCTGGTCCTAGCGCCAGCAGCTTCCTACATTACCCCCCTCTTTATTAATCTGGTCAGGGAACACCCTGGCCTGAAGGAGCAGCCTTTGACAAGTGACTGATAGGAAATCGGGCTACCATCAGACAGGACCACCAGTCTGTCTCTGCAGAGATTTGGAGTAGGAGGAGATGCCACTAGCACGTTGCTGGTGGACTTGGCTGTAATGAGGTCAAATCTTTTTATGCAATAGTGAGACATTGTAATGAATTTCCGACCTAGTCGTTGATAGGCGTACTTTAGCATACCCGTCTTCGTATCTTTTTATCAGGAGGAGGATAACATCCCTTACACTGTATTGTGAAACTCTGTCAGCAAAATTAAGTTTCCTTACTCCGATATCCTTTGAGGTGGTATAGTTGGAGTCATTAGGTCTGCCCCTAAAGCGGGGAAGTATTGGCAAACCCGTCTGCTAGGAAATCATTACAGACTTTTAAGAGGGGCCAACCAGAACTCGGGTGAAATGCCCTCGTCTATGTCCATCAGGGCTCGAACAACAGCATCCTTCTGCTGAGCCTGAGTGCATCTTATACGACATAACAGCCAGAGGCAAAGTACAAAACCCACAAACACCAGGACACCCCAAAGTAGCATCCTAGCCCATTCTTTAGAAAAGGAAAAGGCATTGGACAGCCAAGAGGTGACGTCTCCCAAGGTGACAGGGTCAACTCTGGTGCCATTCAGGATAGAAATCTGGATAAGGAGCTTCTGGGACAGTCGTTCTGCCTCAGCAGTCCAATTCCCTTGAAGATACTCCGAAAACTCCCTGCTATAATTAAAGTTTTCAGACATATCAGCAGTTAGTGGGGTAATACACAAATTCTTACAATGGGAAACACAGGAAAATTGAATCAACCGAAATAGTTCTTCCATGTTTTCTTGAAGTAATTCAATTCTTTGATTTGCCAATAAAATGCCAGATGACAAATGGGCATTAACCTCTTCTTGAACCATCAGAGCAGTGGATGCTCGATCCACAATATTACTAATTGTTTCTGCTGCTTGTTCTTGATTTGCCATGGCTACAGCCGCTGTAAGTGCAGCAGTTGCTGAGATAGTAATGGCAGCAATGATAGAAGCAGTAACACCAAAATCTCTTTTATGTCCAAGCATGCAAAAGGAGTAAGGGAAGTTGGGCAAAACAGCTGAATTACTATGTACTGGCATAGGGACTGGCCAAGTGCAGGCGACAACCCATAATTTTAACATATTACCCATTTGTAAATTCATCAGGAGTATCAATAGATGTAGGTGTTTCTTCATTGTCCTTTTTCTCTGCTGCAAGTGCCCCAAGGGAGGGGGCACTCTTCGTATCAGTCTCTCAGGTATCCAAATTGGTTCTTTGTCCCTAGGAAAAACACAAACTGCTCTCCGGGACTGTGAAATAACTGGGTCCGGATCTAGCCATGACCCGGATAACACATCTTTCCATTTAACATATTGTGAATGTATAGGGATTATGGCAGCGTGCCTATCAGCTGCGGAAAGGCCATTACTATCCAAAGTTTAAAAATTTAAAGTAAAAAGGGCTAAGGATAGTATTTCTTTAGGCTATCTACCATGTCCTATTCCCTCTTTTTGTTTTTGTAAAATTTCTTTGAGGGTTCTATGAGTTCGTTCAATAATGTCCTGACCCTGGGGATTATAAGGGATTCCAGTTGTATGGTGCACCTGCATAGAAGTGCAAAATTTATCAAAAGATGAGGAGGTATAGGCTGGGCCATTGCCCATTTTAAGGTGTGAAGTTTTTCCCCAAGCTGCCCATGCTTCGAGGCAGTGGGACACAACCTTTTTACAGGTTTCTCCAGTTGCAGGGGAGGCATGGACTACGCCCAAACAAGTGTCTACTGACACATGGACATATTTAAGGGTACCAAAGGATGGAACATGCGTTTCATCCATTTGCCATATATGTAAATGTTTAAGACCATGAGGATTGACTCCTGTGTGAGGTGGGTGATGGAACTGTACACAATTGGAACATTGAAGGACAATCTCACGAGCCAATGCTCTAGAAATATGAAAATTTTTCTGTAAGGTGGAGGCAGGAACATGGTACAGCTTATGAAATTCTCGAGCTCATTCTATTGGTGATGTAAAAAAGATAAAGGTGGCGCGAGTGCTAGAGTCCACCAGAGCATTGCTATGACTCATTGGGCCAGGTAAAGATGTATGAGCTTGAATATGTTGGATAAAAAATTTGCAGGTTCTGTTCCATATCAAGCTTTGTATTTTTGCCAGGATATTTGCAACAGGGCTGGAAATTTTAATAGGCCCTGTTAATTCCAGCATTTTCACCGCATTTACCACATAAACTGAGTCTGATATTAAATTGAAAGGCGTGTGAAACCTTTTAAATACTTCCAGGACAATGAAACATTCCACCAATTGGGGTGTTCCTGGGATAAATTGTATCATAACAGGTTCATCGCTATTTACCATATAGGCACCTATGCCTGTTTTTGAGCCATCTTTGTAGATGTCTAGACCATCAGGTATGGGTTCTAATGAGGTCACTTTAGGAAATATAATGGGGTGTTCTGTTATAAATTTTAACAAAGGATGTTTTGGATAATGATTATCTATAATACCTGAATAGCTACAAAAAATATTGTCCAATCATCTACCAGGGCTGCTAAAGTCTGAACCTGATGGACTGTGTAAGGCACTATAATTTTTGAGGGGGGCAATCCAAAACCCTGTATGCAGCTTTTTATACCTAATATGGCTATTTGGGCAACTGTGGCTGGATAATATTCTGATGTTTTGGAGGGTGAAATATGAGGATGAATCCACAATAGAGGTCCGGTTTGCCAAATAACCACAGTAGGTTGTTTATAGGTTTTAAGAATACATAACATTAGTGGTTGGTCTGTAGAAAACTTTTGCAGGCAGGCCTTACTTAACTTTTCCTCTATCTTATTCAACACTTGATGCACTTGCAGTGTGAGTGAGCGGGGGGTGGGGGGGTGGGGGAGGGGACGAGATCTGAGAATTCCCTTTCAGAATATTGTATAATGGTTGTAACTCTGCATTAGTCAAGGACAAATAGGGGTGAATCCAATTAATATCTCCTAACAATTTTTGAAAGTCATTTAATGTTTGTAAATGATCTTTCCTAATTTCCAGTTTTTGTGGCTTTACATAATTTGAATATATCCTTGCTCCTAAAAATTCTCCAATTTCTCCCATCTGTACCTTTTCAGGTACAATATACAATTTTCTCTCTTTTAAGACCTCAAGCAATGCCAAATAAGTGGCCTGCAAGTTATCAATATCCTTACTCGTAAGCAAAATATCATCCATGTAATTCAAAATTTTGGTTTTAGGGTACTTCTGTCTTACTGGGAGAATGGCCTCCCCTACATATAACTGACACATACTAGAGCTATTGGCCATACCCTGTGGCAAGACTACCCACTGGTATCTTTCATCAGGGTACTCATTATTTTGGGATGGGATGGTAAAGGCAAAAGGAGGACTATCTTGAGGGGCTAAGGGAACTGAGAAAAAACAGTCCTTAATGTCAATTATGATAAGAGGCCAACCACTAGGCAAGCTGGATAACAGTGGCAGGCCTTGTTGAATGGGTCCCATAATTTGCATTTGAATATTAATGGCTCTTAAATCATGCAATAAGCGACATCTTCCTGAACTTTTCTTAATGATGAATATAGGAGTATTTCAAGGGGACTGTGAGGAAACAATATGACCTAACTCTAACTGTTCCTTAACCAAATCATTTGCTGCCTGGAGTTTTTCAGAGGACAGAGGCCATTGAAGAATCCACACTGGCTCCTCTGTATTCCAAGTAATGGGTAATCCTTCCTCAATGGCCCCTACAAAAAACCCAGCCCTTCTCTGTTATATTTTAGCTTGTCCTTTATCGGTTCAGGGTGGCCTTGAAGTGACCTTCCCAAACCTTTTCCAGGCTGGTATCCCATGTGGGTCATCATTTGCTGTGCTTGAGTTGAGTATTGGTTTGTGAGGATATATCCCATGGATGTTAAAACATCTCTTCCCCATAAATTCATCAGAATATTAACTATATATGGAGTAAATTTCCCTGATTTTCCTTCTGTGTCCCTCCAGGTAAGTTCTTTGGCACTAATCAGAGGTGTTGACTCAAAACCCAATCCTCACAAGCTCTGTGAGGCTTGCTGAGAGGGCCATTTTACCGACCAGTCATGGCTGGATATAATACTTTTGTCTGCTCCAGTATCCATTAGTACTAAAAAGGACTTCCCTTCAATTTCTAAAGTAAGCATAGGTCGGTTCCCCAATTCACAGGAGAGGTAGGTGAACTGAGAACCCTTCTCCCCTCTGTCATTAGCTGGGAAATGCCTACGAAGACTGGGTAACAGTAACAACTGTGCTATCCTGTCTCCCAGGGAAATGGCAGATATCCCTTGAGGGGAAGCTGCAAGTATCTTAATGTTGCCTGAATAATTCGGATCAATAACCCCTGGAGTAATTATTAGTCCTTGCAACGTAGAGGATGATCTTCCTAATACTAGTCCAACTGTATCCTCAGGTAGTGGGCCCTTAAAATCTGTTTCTATAGGTTAGACCCCCATTTGAGGTGTTAATATGAGTCTGGTGGTGGAGTAGAGGTCCAGTCCCCCAGAGCCTGAAGTGGCTCTCCACAATACTGTGGAGGCCTCGGGAATGGGGTTTGTAGTACCCCATATATTTGCGGGCCCTGGGAAAAGGGCCCTGCTGTCTGCTTTTTGGACTGGCTCCTGATAACAATGGTTTTCCATTGATATCTTTGACTGATCTACACTCACTTGCCCAATGTTTACCTTTCTTACATATTGGGCAAAGGCCAGGCTGATTTACTCTAACTCTTGATGTTTGGAACCCTTTGGTTGGGCAATTTCTCCTAAAGTGTCCCTTTTGTCCACATTTGTAACAGCCATCTCCCTGTCCTTTCCTGCCAACATTACAGCTGCTGCAAGGCAGGCATTTGATAATGGTCCTCCAATTTCTCTACATATTTTCATCCAATATTCCAATCCTTTATGTTTAAGTAGCCCTATCGCGTTTCTGCATTCTTTTTTTTTTCTTTTGGTAGATGCCTTTATTTTTCCCATCATACTTAAAAGCAAACAAACAATTGCTTATAGACAAGGTGCTTTATGAGTGAAATTGCTTTATCAGGATCCCCAAAAACTTTTGTGGCCACTTCCAATAACCTTGCCACAAAATCTGAGAATGGCTCAGTGGGTCTTTGTATGATTTTCATAAGGTTTCCTGATACCCCTCCTTTATTAGGCAATGCTTTCCATGCTTTGGTGGCTACCCCATTAACCTGTGTGTAAACTACTTGTGGATAATTTGTCTGATCATTTGCAAAGCGGTCTAGGCCAAGTAACATATCCACATCCCAATGCTGCTCAGGATCACGTCTGGTGGCCAAGTTCGCGGCTGCCTGCTGATTTGCAAACTCATAGCTAAAAGTTTTCCACTCTAAATATTGTCCTGGTGATAAGCAGGCTCGCGCCAGGTTATTCCAATCAGATGGGGTGAGACAATATGCTGTCAATGTCTCTACTTGTGCTATAGTAAAGGCTGCAGATACTCCATATGTACGAACTGATTCTGCTATGG